>CBVK0103916859.1:0-10657 GCA_900067695.1 Picea abies | reverse complement strand
TAGAAGGGCTTCCCAGGACAATATGCTACAAATGGAATTTAACACTCCCTAACTCAAGATGCTATTGTGTGTTTTGAGATTTTGGAGAGTGTATCTCTCCTCCTACTCCAAAGCGCTAGCCTAGCTAAATGTTGGTGTATAAGAGCCCTAAAAAAGAGTTTACTAGATAAATTTTAAGATTACGCAATGTTTTTAAAGAGCTGTTGTTTACTCAAAGGTAATGGAAGTGAAACTCATGTTGTATGACTCTGACCCAAATAATGCAAGGATAATAATGAAATATGATTCTTTTCATTCCATGAATCCTAGTTATGGGAGAGAGAGAAAATTTTCCAAATCAACTCAATACTACCATGCAATGCACAATTTCCTTTCAGATATCAATGCAAACAATCATATATCAAAGGACAATCTCTATGTGTCGTTTTCAAATACTTCAACAAACTCTAAAATTTGATTTTCCAATGTTTTCTAAAAGACAAAAACAAAATTTTTGAAAGAAAAGATTATTGTTCACGTTCCAAAAAGAATTCCCACTATATCAATGAGAAATCATAAAATTAAATCATAAAGAATCAATCAATAACAACCCAATCAATTCTTTCAATGAAAGCAAAAACAAAGAGAAAACCAATGAGTCTTCTCAATGCAAACGAAAATGTTCTTTCGAACCAACCAGCAAATGAGAAACACAAAACACTTAACTCTCAACCAATCACTGGATCTCAACCAATCAGACACACTCAACTCCAGAAGTCAGAGAGAATGAATTTGCTAATAAGAGCTAAGAAATTAAAGTCAAGCTACAAAAGACAAGAAACACCTTGAAACCCTAAAACAATTCAAGCATGCAAACTAAGGCAAGAGTTGTATCAATCAATGAGCCAATAAGCCTATCAGAGGTGAATCAATTCATCTGAGTAGTCAAAACTTAATTTCAAAATTTTCAAAAATCTTTCTCGCAGGCAAGTAGTGTAACACAGTGCAAGAAGCTAAGATTCTTGCAGGCCACCTTGTAGCAAGGTGCGAGGTGTTCGCACTGGACCCTATATGCAGGGTGCGAACTTGACTAGTTCTCGCAGGCTACAGTTAGACACAGTGTGAGAACTTCTGAACATGACAAAAATTTTGAAAAATGGAGTAAAATTCAAACAGGCTTCTAGACCTAGAAGGTCTCTCAGGATATCTTGAGGACTCAGAGACTGACAAAACAAGAGAAAAATGAAACTGGAGCAAATGGCCACAGAAAATACAAAAAGCCACCAAAAAATGGGATTGTCTCCCTAGCGGAGTCGCCAATTTTGTTTTAGGATTAATCCATAAGTGCGGACACAAACCGATCTCCCTAGATCCACCTGGATCTAGAACAAAGTAGAACAGAATAATACTCTTTCCCTAGATTTATAGTATTGAATGGACTAGGAGGGAAGAATCATGAACATACCTTGTGATCGCTTCCTTGGGTCTCTTTTGTCCAGCTTTTCTCCAATGCTCTTGCACCGTTAAGATCACAACAATGCAAACCAATCGAAGTGAAGATAATTCAATATATTCAATAGCTAATCTATACATATGATCAAGGAGTTATGTAATAAAGTGACTTCAGCTTTATGGGAAAGGGACATATTACTGTATTAATTGATAGAAAGCAAGAAATACAACCTGAACCTTGATGTTGTAAGTCTCCTTACGATGGCTCCTAGCTCTGACACACACACTTGCTCATGCATGAAGAAGATCAACCACTTTTGATAACTTTGCTAGTGTCTCTAGCTGCTATAACATCAATCCTTCATACAATCTTTCACTAATTCTCCAATAATTCTCTTGCTAGTTTGCTTCTAACCTTTTCCATGAGCAATCCCCTCAATATATAGGAGAGAATAGATTAGTTACTTGGATAGGAATGATCCCAAGATATCAGGAAAACCAGTACTTAGATAACCATTCGAAAGCCAACTCACCCTTCTAGAAGATTCCTTTCTAGAAGGTTTGAGAATTTATCTTTTTCCTTCCTTTAGAAGATGTTCGCACTCTGACAGTTAGGTACAGTGCGAACCCCTCACACTCCAGCTTAATGTAGCCTGCGAGAATCATGCATTCTCGCAGGCAAATATATAGGTAGCCTGTGAACATCCCTTAAAAATATAATTTCTGGAAGCAAACAAAAGGTAACTTTTCTCAGGAAAGTGTTCTAGTGAAGAGCCTGATTTCTCCATCATCATTGCATCATCATGACAACCAAAATTGTCTTGGGATTTGTGCCCTCTTTCTTCTTGGGAAATGTGCTCAGTTTCTGCCCTTTCCTATTCAAGCTCTCTCTCTCTCTCTCTCAATCTTCTTCCTCTCTTCTTCTTGTCTTTCACACTACCCTAGGTATTCTCTTGTAATATGAAAGTGACCCTTGACCTTCTCCATCCCTAAATTCAATGGCCAAGATGTAATCTTTCCTTTACAAGATCAAGGGACATGATTCATTCCCTCCAAAATAAATCACTTAAACATATTAAAGTACAATTTCACTTTATAACATAAGTGCACTTTATGAAATAAAGTCACTTTAATATTAGAATGTACACTTCATTAAAAACTCACTGTAATAAAAGAACCACTTTATCACAACTTTATAAAAACCCATTACAAAGTCAAGTGTCTAGTAGTGTAAGTACAAGGTTACTTCCGCATACAAGAAAACATGCATAGTACCTCTCTAGATATAAAAGCTAACACTCCTTCTTAGTGAGGGAAGTAATCACTTCCATCATCATCATATGGTCCCATCACAGTGTTCGTAGTAGGATCTCCCTCTGAACTTGGATCCATCCTCAACACTTTCATAGAACTCAAACCAGAGGACATCCTTCTGGAAACTATTCTGAACCCTGAGCTCCTAGGAGAATCCACTCCACCCTGAGCATCAGTTCAATCACAACAACTGAGCCTCCTGCCAGTGCTTAGAAGAGACTCCCTCTCTTCTCTCAAAATACAATACTGAATCCTTGGTCCCACCGTAGTCTCAGGAGCCTCTTGCTCCTCATCCAATGCTGAATCATAACATGAAGTTTGTCCTCACAACATGTAAAGCCTATCCACCCAATCATCAATCAGTTGTGGTTCAACCGGGTCCACTCCCCAACTGATTACAACAATAACATTTGAATTTACTCAAGTCCCTCTCATAATTTTCTTTCTTCTTCCCCTTGCCCTTTGTAGCAAGAGAAACATACTCCTCAACTTTGTATTCCTTCTGTCCACTGCTATGATACCCCATTCAGATCTCTTCTTGAGTGAAGTCATCCCACAACCTGCTCCAATTTGGAAAATTTTGTTGACCCACCACACACTTCACAAAGACATCCCATTCCTTTATGAATCCTTTTAGGGATATCCTCCCCAACTCGGATTCTGATATGATCTCTCCCACTACATCTAACTTGTCCTTAGCCTAAGATATCTAGGTAAGATAGGATGAAACATCTTCACCCTTAGCCATCTTCGAGTTATGCAACTTATCTTTCTAGGCCATCTTCCAGTTGGAATTCTTAGCCTCAAATAAATTCTTCAAATCTTCCCACATATCATAAGATGTCTTATTCTCAGACATATGTGGAATGAGTGGTTTATTCACACCATCCAGAATGATCCTATGTGCTTTGGCCTCCTTTACCTCATGCAAATCCAAGGCAACAAGATTTGCTGTGGGAGCCAAAACAAAAGAACTGACATAGTTCCAAATCTTGTTCTTCTTGAGAAAAAATGACATCCAGACCTTCCACTACAAGTAGTTGGGAATGCCTTCCAATCAATCCTCAAATCTAATGCATGCAACCGTATTCCTTGTCATTGTTCAAAGAAAACAACCAACTAGTTTTCCCCTTTCAAATCTTTCCCCAAAATCACACTGTTCACTATAACCCAGAGCCCAAGATATGATACCATGTAGAAAATAAGTGATATAAGTTAGCCCAATAAAACACATATCACCCACGTAGTAAAAACTTGATTTCAAACTTAAATGAAAATAACCCAGTTTACAGTTAAACTTCATAAATTGAAATACACATGACTAAGCACTGTTGCAATGGAAAAATAACAATGAACAACAATCACTCAACCATGAAATAGTCAGAAATTTAGGCAATGCTAAGGAAAACCCCAATGTGGGGAAACCCAATGAGAGAGAGATATTTTAAAGTTGTATCAACAACAAAATAACAAAACCCAGAAGAAGAAAACCACTTACAACCACAAAACTTCCCCCACAAAATGTTGTCTAGAAAACCATGTTCAGTGAGCTATACAACCTGTACAACAAATTTGTACCAACACATAGAAAAATTTTCCAAAACTATACTGTACGGACAACAACATAAAAACGCCCCCAACAACAAGAAAAAATACCAACATGTGCCTTGGTTTGCGTGCAACAAATCAATCTCGAAATATGGACCTCTTTCCTCTATTGTATGGACTGTACAAGTCCATATAGTACGACCTCCAAAACTACAAAAAGCTCCAACACAATTACACAACAAATTGTCTTGGGATTTGTGCCCTCTTTCTTCTTGGGAAATGTGCCCAGTTTCTGCCCTTTCCTCTTTAATCTAACTCTCTCTCTCTCTCTCTCAATCTTCTTCCTCTCTTCCTCTTGTCTTGCACACTACCCTAGGTATGCTCTTATAATATGAAAGTGACCCTTCACCTTCTCCATCCCTAAATCCAATGGCCAAGATCTAATCTTTCCTTTACAAGATCGAGGGACATGATTCATTCCCTCCAAAATAAATCACTTATACATATTAAAGTACAATTTCACTTTATAACATAAGTGCATTTTATGAAATAAAGTCACTTTAATATTAGAAGGTACACTTCATTAAAAAGTCACTTTAATAAAACAACCACTTTATCACAACTTTATAAAAACCCATTACAAAGTCAAGTGTCTAGTAGTGTAAGTACAAGGTTACTTCCACATACAAGACAAACATGAGGAGTACCTCCTAAGCTATAAAATCTAACACACTTGTCCATAAAATTCATTAATACTCATGAATAACTTGAATAATAATTTGCATATTATTGAGATGACACAACAAAAAATAAAAGAACTCAAAATACAATATTGATGACATAGTTTATTACATCTCTGAGTTCCTTTCAAATAGCGAGATTGGTCAATTAATGCTCAAAATGCCAAAATCACAATGAATTGGACTTGAAAATACCAAAATTTTGAGAACACCCTTCAATTCTTATGCTCAATCCCAAAAACAAAGGTTACCAATGAATTCCCCTCGAAATTGCAAGAAAAATGAGTATAAACTTGACTATGTTTTGAACCGGTGCTTAAAGTCCCCTTTTTGCACATATAACGATACTATGTGTATCATACATGAAACAATGAGATACGACTTTCATAAACATCACTTTTACACTAAAATTAACATCACCATCATATTCCTCTTGAAATTATGAGAAAAATGAGTATAAACACCCTATACATTTCTCAAAAAACTCAATGACACACAAGACGAGAGAAATCAACACTAAAAGCACCTATTACATGCAAATCAAGACAAAATATGAACTTGGCACAGAATCCCATATGAATCATGCTCCAATATGGTGTGAAAACCCATGTCTTTCTTTGGTCTAGATCTAGGTTTAAATAGGCTAAAATCGTCCTAACTGAGCCCCTTTATTCTGAGGCTTTAATTTGTTTAATATAAATACAATATTTATTGTTTGTTATAACAAACAATTTGTGTGGCATGTTGGTTAGGAGGATAAGGCTAAGACTTTGGAATATTTTGAATACTCCACTAGAGGTTAGGGGTTCCATTCCCTTTGCCTCCAACAAGCTTTACTTTCCCTTAGCCATTATTGGCCTAATCAGAGAGGGCCACATGGCACTCTCCGATTGGTCCACTTGTCAACATACATCAACACCTTTTCATGTCACTGCCTAGTCACCTACCACCTGTATCTTCCACTTCATCCTACTACTTGTACCTTCCACATCAGCATACATATGCCACATCATCTGTATAGATCACACTGGCACTTTTTTTATTGGTCCACATGGGGGCCTGAAAAATGACATAAATGAGTGACACATGGCAGCCTCTTGTGTTGCAATGTCACCTTGATGAGATCATCATGACATCATCTATCATTTGTATGACCTGCATGGATGCGACACATTCCATCTTTGCTTTGACTTTTGATCAGTTTGACCAAAACTTTGACTGACCATAAATTCTTCATACAAACTTAGTTTGAGGTGAATTTTACGTTGTTGGAAAGCTCACTAAGCTCTACACAATAAATCAATTTTCAAGAGCATTTGAGAAATTTAAATTTTAATCATTTTTAGGTCGTTTTGGTCCTCTATGAGCGTTTTGTATCCTCCTAGATCTTTGTGAGCATTCTTAGATACTCTTGGATCATTTTTTAGCGTTTTGAATCCTCTTGGATCATGAGGCAATGCATATTGCATAGTGAGAAATGATGTTCATAGGTCACGCTTTGCTATGGTACATGGAATACCAGACTACTACACAGACAGGACAATCAAGAACCTTGGCATAAATTAGAAAATCTTAATTAAACAAATTTCAGAAGCCAAAATTTGAGTCGTAATAATAAATTAAGCAAGTGCAGACTGAGACAGTTTGGGATTATGATCAAAGGTTTAAATATGTGATGGGTAGGTTGACATTTAAGATTCCTGATGAACAACATAGAGAATGGTTTATTGCATGTTTTTTCTGCACATTCTCTATCCTTTGACACAACAGAAAGTCACATCGCAACTAGAAGCCTTAGAAATTGGTATGAAGTTAGAAGCATCCCCTGTTGGAGATGGAACATGGATGGCACAATTTTAGTCACATTTAACTATGCTAAGGATTAAGTTGTCAGAACTAATGAAAGGAAAGGAAAATTGTGAACAAGTGTGGTGTATTACATGTAAGATAGAAGGCCATTGCAAAGACGAGTTCTCAACATTTGCACAATATATGGATACAAGAGAACCAAACCCATTGGAAGGAGGAGTGGGGTATTTTGAAATATGAAAGACATGGGGACATCATCCAACTGCTTGTCCATTATTGCATAAATACTAGAGTATGCCCAAAAAATTGTTTTGCAATTTTTTCAAGTCTGTAGGACATGATGAGAAGGATTGTTTCACATTTGAATTAATGAGATAACATATTTTAGATGCATATATAATCCAAGAAGAAAATTCCTTAGTAGAAGGAGTTCTGCAGTATAACAGAGGGAGATGCTTTAATCATGGTGGACGCGGAGGATTTGGCAGAGGAGGAAGAGGACCAATCATTTTTTATAACTGCAATCGACTGGGACATTTGGCATGAGACTGTCTGAATCCTTTCATGACATGCACATATTGTAGAGAATTAGACCGTGTGACAAGGGATTTCCCATAGTTTATAGAAAAATGACAAGCAAGAGGGAACAAGAACCAATACTAGAACTAGAACCAGAACATACAGATGATAAAAACTAAACAAAATGATGATTATCTAAAGATAGCAACACTTACACATGAAGGGACAAGAACTGGAGCAAATGCGACGGAGCAGGGGAATAAAATCCACTAGAGGGTAAGAAAAGCAATGGATCCTACTCTGTTGTTTGATCCTGGAAAATAAAAGAGACCTACTAGCAAGAAAGAGAAGAAGTGGTTGGATTAGAATGGATAGAGTCAACATCGATTGTGCCACCTTTGTACGATAAACAACCAATATATGATATGCCACTAGTTTACGATCACATTGATTCAGAGAAGAAAACTGGAAAAGTAAGTACGTTACAAATATTTTTAAGAAGTTGCTTAGATTTAATGAAGGAAGAGTTTTCTTAGAGTATACTGCATAGAATGATTGATGTAACACCCATCTAGGATGTTAAACAATTAATTCTTCATTTTATACATACATAATAACAACTTTGCTTTAACATAATTTCATTTCATTTATACATTTCTTCCACATTTGCTCAACGATAAATCTAAATAGCATGATGAAATAAGTAATAGGTTAACTCTAAGATTTTCAGCTTAAAACAAAAGTATATACAAAATATCAACAACAAATACCACTGAAAAATACCTCTTCCTTAGTTTGTTGAAGCTCATCGATTGTAATGTAGTCCTAGGCGCTTCCTAGCATTCTTTTCTCGATTTCCTAGAGTGAAACAACAAAATCCTCCCTGCCAACTAGGAGCCTAGCTGGCTTCCTATCTCCAAGAAACCTTTCGGTTTCTTGGCCCTCCGTGCCTGTGACTCCAAGAACAACAAAGCACAAATGCTCAAAGAAAACTATCACAAGAATTATATCTTCCAAGAATTTCACAACCTTTCATCATGGTCAAACCTCTCCATCCTCCCCCTCCTCTCTACTTCTTCTCCCTATTTATCAAGTTTCCACACACACTTCCCCAAGTATCCTCAACCCACTCATTATTATCCATCAACCTCCCCTATCTAGATATTTTGGGAAAATATTAAAATAAAACTAAATATAAATGACTTGCATTAAACAACAATAAATAAAATAAAAAGTCTTTATTCTCATGCTAGCTAATAAATGTTATTTGATAATTTTCCCCAAAATGTACACAACACCCCACCATGCTCATTTAATTCATCACACCCACCATCTATCAAAGTCAAAAAGGTATTTACTGCTTCTATATATTTGTATGCAATATAATTTACATATTCAATAAAAATTCAATTAAATAGTTAATAATTTACTTTAATAATTAATATATTAATTACTTATACTAGTGTACATGGGTAGGGTATGTGTGCATAGCTAGTGGACACATATCTCATGCATGTACTAATGATAAACAATCATTGCCTCTAGTGCATAGTTCCTATATGATCACCAAGACATGTAGGACAACAGATCAAGTAATGGATCATTTAATAATCTTAACGAACTAAATTACACCAATTCATCAATAACTCATTGTAACCCTTAAAATTTCAATAGGAAATCAAAGAGGGTTTTAAACATGGTAGGAACCAAGTGAGTAAACAATAGTGGCATCTCTAATCCCCCATCAGTATTCTCAACTAACATTGAAGCATCATTCCTTCCTAACCTACTTCCATCTTCCATCCTATCCTTTCCTCCGTTGGACTAAGATGGAGCGTCAACTATATTGACCTAACTCCAGATAGAACCCGTAAGCAGAAGTGTCATACATCTTGACCAAGATTCCCCAACAGACAACTAGCAGTCGTCATCACACGTCTAGGGGAGTGTGACTTCACACAACCCTCCCACGACTCTAGGTTTTGGAGGATAAACGGTGGGAAATACCTCCACCCCTCCTCATAGAACTAGGGTCAACACCCTACATCAAGCCATACTGTGCAACTACTGTTCTTAGAGTCACGTCATCAAACATCCACTCTGGGTAAGTTGTGCATTCTGTCAAAACCACACTTACCATAGATCATAGTAATATTTCGAATCATAAATTAAATAGTAAGTACAACTTATAGCATACAATATCTTCTTGATTTCTACGACATCCCAGTTAACTCAATACTATAGTCATTTGGCTATCACATAGCTCATCATCTTGTAGGTTAGTTCACCAATAACACATATTGATGCAGATACATCACAAATTNCCTATTTACATCATGCATTGCATCTATTATACATTCACAACATAACTTGAATTGGTGTACATGTACCAAACTTGCCCATTTTAATTTCCATGTTTAAATAATCAAATAACTATCCTTGTCATGAGCATATATCATGTAACATAGAAATAGGTCTAGATGTACACATCTCAATTTCTAACAAAGTCTAACTAACTCCAAACAAATGCTAAACTTTGAATTATTAAGATTTGTAAACAACAATGTTCTAACTACCTAAGGTCAAAATATGGGGCGTTACATACACCCACCCTTCAAGAAACTTCGTCCCGAAGTTATGATCATTCACAATATGAGGAGAATTTATGACTGAACTTCTATTTATCTTTCGCGATAGCAAACCTTTTGTTATATTGGTCTCATTGGACAATGACTTGATTAAAACTTGTCGAGGCTATTAATATATTGATTGCAACTACGCCTATTTAGTAGGCACCTTACTATGCCTTGACTCTATTTGATTACCATTGGTAATTAAATTAATGAAATGAGATGCTTCTCTTATAGATTTATTCTTCCTAATTTGTATATTAAAGTATAGTCTTCTAGTTTGATAGCCAATTAGAATCTTATCTCATTATTGGTTCTTTAGTTAAGTGAATCTTATATTGAGTTCATTTACAATTTAAGCCAAGCATATAATTCTACCTAGAATATCTTAAAAATTATAACCAATTATCATTGACTTTACTATCACTCTAACTTGAATGATACAATACATATGCCATCATAAAATTTCCCATGCTTAGGAACATTGACTAATATACTACTAAATGATTTTCATGTGATGTCATCACTTCACTATTTTTTTTTTCCATTGTCCTGAATATCTCTGTTTTCTTAAGTTGTATAGATTATATCTCAAACAAGTTAATTGTCTAGTTTAGGATTCTTTTCATCACGGTCAAGGAAAATACTACTTTCTATCATCAATTC
>CBVK0103916783.1:0-13369 GCA_900067695.1 Picea abies | reverse complement strand
AAATCAAAACCATCTTGAGATTATCCATACATATTAGATAAAGACCAAGGATTTCTCCTACAATCAACTAATTTAGTTTCCACTCTTCACTCTTCATTTGACATTTATTAAGAAGCCTTAGTGTGAACCTAAAAAGGCTCACTCGAACCAAAATGATACTCTACTTTTAGGAAAGATTTGAACTTTCAAAAAGACAATGGTAGTTTTAGGCACATTGTAAGAAGTTTGAGAATAAGAAATGATGTGTCATATATGGATGCATAGTTGTAAAATATCTTCTTACTTATGAAACAAAGAAAGAACTAGATCATCTATTTTTGGATCCTCTTTGGTCTGATTTAAGTCATCTGGATTGTCATCATTTTCATTTAAGGGCTTCTGATCCTCTAACACCTTCAAAGTGACAACATGATTTAAAACTTGTTGCAGAAATGCAACCTTGCACTTTCCCCTCTTCATTCGATCTAGCTTCCTTGGAGACATTCTTTCTAGCAAATGGAATGATAAAAATAAAGAAAACACATATTAAGGAAGAAGCATGTTGAACCCATGAGGACCATGCAATGTCATATAACAAGGTATATGTAAATCCCACAAACAATCCTATGCAGAGGAGCTTGTACTCTCCAAGATGATGTGCCAAGAAGGGCATTGTGAGCACTGTGACACTGCACCAACAACCCCTGTAATAAGTAACAAATATGCATATTGATCATTCTCAAAGTGAAGTATTTCTTTTAAATGGTACAATAAGAAACCTTGTACACCAACATCAACAATTTTTCTGAAGAATGTTATAATTGTGATCTGTACCAAAATCAAACTTCTCTTAAATATATTAATTCTCATTGATGTATTGTGCAGGAGTTAAATTCAGTGAGAGGCTTGCTTACTATTTTATTACTTTCAACTTGATCATCTATCTAAACATTGTATTGCATAATGTGGTTACAGCTTCTGCAAAGAATGTCAACAATTTCCAGAGTCCAAAATTTAGTCTACGAGCATAAGATCTAAAACCATATTTTTATTCATCTAAATCTAGATCCAAAATGAACCTTGAAATGGTCACTGATCATTGATATGACAATTGGAAGATAAGATTGTAATGAGTCCAGGACCAAAGTGTCTATTTGGTACTACTTTTTTCCTGCATCAATACCATTAATCAATGGAACAATGTTGCAGTAAGGGTTTTTAAATCCATTTGTGAATTGATTTCTCATTTAAATTATCTTGGAATTGGGAAAAACATTGAGTGATTCCTTTATATATGATGATGAGATCTAATAATTGGAATTATACCATGTTCACTGACTTGATAAGGAATTATACCAAGGCCTTTTGTTTAGAGTCAGTGGAGTAGAGTTTGTTTTCCTTATAAAAGGAAAACCAAACATACCTGTTGAGAGGGGAAATTTGATGTACTTTGTAGTGTCTTTCACTTATTTTTAGATAAATTATTACTTCTTAAGCTCAACACACAATGTTACACTCTCATATTTTTTAAAGGAACTCTTAAAAGAGTTGTCCTCATATTTATTTTAATATTATTCAATGGAATAGTGGATCAAGAGCCTATTAAACTCCTACAATAGCAAAGTAATACAAAGGCTAAGTCGAGCACTGATTTCATTGCAAATGGTTATGATCTTTAGTGTATTCCTTGAATGGAATTTGTAAATAGAAATTAGAAAATGAGACTAAGAGAAAGGTTTCATAGACTTTAATTACCAATTTCAAATGTGCATGCCATGTTAACATGAGCATTGTAGAAGTTCATTAAATGGTTCGTAGGAATTTTAAAGAATGGTTGGTTGATCATACATTCTTAAACTATGGAGATATTATGGACTTTATAAAATTGATTGTTGTTATGATTAAATGCATTTTTTTTTTTTGAGATGATGAATCAAAACTTTGAACCATTTTTTTCCAAATATGATGGAAAGAGGGTTTGTCAATGAAAAGGTGACACAAACTTTTGCAGAAGCTATCCTCGATAATATTGGACTCAAAGAAATTCAAGTGTAGGGTATGAAGAGGATCTACATTTCTTGGTATTTAAAGGTCAATGGCTTGCATGAATTCTAATTACAACAAATTTTATGATTTATAGTAAAAGTCATATAGCATTCACTATGTAAAATTGTTTTAGCTTTCTGCTAAATGCCATTGTCCTTAACTCCCATCTCCATAATTAATTTTAATGAGTTAAAAAGTTTCTATTTCGATTTTGGATATTTTGATGAGTTGAAATTTATTTATTTTTGTCTCCAACTTACCACTAAGCACGTCACACTAGATTTTGATCCCTAAACCTTACTTGTCAGATTCGTAGTTTTAATGGGTGATTGGAAATCCATCAATACTATACATTTATTTAAAAGTATATAGCTATCAATAGTGAAAACATTAGACAAAAAGATAGAACCAATTAGCTTCGATTCAAATGCATGTCTTTATTTATATCCATTGTTTTCATTTCCAAACCAGAGGAAGAGAGATTGAATTATAACACATGGAAATTGTAACATACCCAACCACCAAGGTGAGACTATGCTACTCCAAGAACCAGCTTCTTGAAGTGATTTCGAATTATGATAACATTTAATTAATAAAGAAGAACGAAATACGTGCAATAAAAACACATGGAATAATAAAGATTCATGTTATACTTTAAAATAATGCTTAAACATGCCATGCACAACAATAGCTAGTAAGCATGCACATTGTAAATATGAATCTCAAAGATAATAATCAATACACAACGAAAAATAAATATACAAGAAAAGTAAACCATGAAAGAGAGCACTTATCTTAAACAATACCAATCACCAATTGGTTGTAGACCAAGCATGTTCCACCCAAACTTAGACATTGTTGTTCCAAATATCAACAACAAGTCACCCCTGAGCTAGGGCTACGAATCCACAAGGATAGGTTCCAGAGTGACACTCATCTTCCCAAACCAGTCAACACTCAAGCTCTCACAGGTTTCTCAACACAAAGCAATCAAAAGTACACCTAATCTCTTCTCTCTAGCCTACACCACCCAAAGACAATGAACCCCCTTCAATGCCACATAGTCCCTCATGATGTCCACTTATTTCTAAGGATCCAATGCATCTTTTCAAGAATCTCCATGTTGGTAATCTTAGGATTCACAAATGCGATCAAGTTTTAAGACATGCCAATGAATCTCAGGCATACATGCACCAATTCATGGATGGAATGCACCAGTAATTACTACAACCAACAAATAATGGCTCCTTTCCTAGCAATTCAATTTTCCTTCCTAAGCTAAGATCAAGAATGAATGAGGAATAATGAATGAGAAAAGTTAATGAAAGAGTGAATGGAGAATAACCCCCAAAATCCCACAAGAGGTGTTTATATAATTACATGAATCAAGAACCACATGGCCTTCCCCTCAAGAATCTCATGTAACCACTTTTCTCAATTAAATCTAATATGGGTAAATAAAATATAATAAAAATACTTAGCCCCTTTATCCCCTCTCTCTTGGAATCATAGCCCCCTATAACTCTTGTCCTTATCCATCTTGCAACCAATGATGTATTTTATTATTTGCAATGTTCAAATTATTACATTTCCTAGGAACTCCGACCTCTTTTAATGGTTTAAGAACTTTGGCCTTTAATCAAACAAAAAAAAAATATTTTTCATATGGTGACTCAAAACTGGGGTATTACATTCCCCTCCCCCTTATTTTGGCACTGTCCTCAGTCCATATACAAAGCAAAAATCAAAATTTCAAAATTCTTAAAAAAATCACAGGTACTTTTCCTGCATGACATATTCATGCTCCCAAGTAGCATCTTCAGGACCATAGCAGGTCCACTGAACTTTTACAAGTTCTATGACTCGATTTTGGATCATTTTGACTTTTCTATCCAATGTGTGCACCGAATGGATCCAAAAGTATCCTTCCAGATCCACTTGAATCAAGTTCCAACCAGTAACATGGTTATGATCATGTACATGCTTTTTGAGCAAAGAGACCTAAAATACATTATGCACAATTCATGGAAGAAGGAAATGTTAGCATGTATGAAACTAGCCCTATTCTGTCCAATATCTCAAATGGACCATAGAATCTAGATGCTAGCTTTGTAGAGATACCCAACTTCAATGATATCTTATTGGTATTCACTTTCAAGATCACATGCTTTCCCAGTTAAAATTTTCTAGTTGTTTTGTTGTTATCTGCATAACTCTTTTGTCTATTTTTTGCTACCTTCAAGTTCTACTTAATTTTAACCATATGGTCTTCCACATCCTTGAACAATTTTGGCCCAAGTACTACTATGTATGTTGGGTTGTCCCAACTCACTGGAGTATTGCATTTCCTACCATACAAAGCTTCAAATGGACTCATCTTCAATGAAGCTTGATACCCATTATTATAGGAAAACTCAACAAAATGCAAGTAATCTTCTCGCTTAGATGGATTATCCATCACATACATTCTCAACATGTCTGCAATCACTTGGTTGACTCTCTTTGTCTTCCCATTTGACTGTGGATGGTATGTCGTGCTAAAGTTTAGATTTGTACCAAATCCTTTAAATAATCCTTTCCAGAAATTTGAAGTAAACTTAGTGTTTCCATCTGGATAATTACCTTCGATGTCCCATGCCACCTATCAATTTACCTCATGTAAATTTATTCAATATTAGCTATTGTATGAGTCATCTTTATAGGAACAAAAAAAACATCCTTTGTCAATTTATCAACCACTACCATTATTGAATCATGTTTCCTTTCTATCCTAGGAAACTTAGTGATAATGATGCAAGAGCATCCTACTTTTAAATTATTGTACAATTGCTTAGACTATGGGGTCTTGTATTTTTACAAGGGAGTTGGTTCCCTAAGCATAATTTTATGTAATTTCCTATGTTTTGTTGAATGAGGAGTGATATACATAGGATAAGGAGTTGGTTATGTAATTTGAGGAATTATTGTAAATATTCTCGAATATATGAGAATATAAGTGAGTGAGAGTTGGTTTGTTGAGAGATCTTAGTGTGAGTAGATCTCTTGAATATTTATAGAATCCTAAGATTATGTTTGAGAGATATCTTAGTGATACTTGGAGAGATTTGTGGATCTGTGAGGATCCTTAGGATTTTGTTAAAAAAATTAGTGGATCTGAATTGAATCCAGTTTAGAATTCCTTGTGTATATTTGTATGAGTCAAGAAACAATAGGTGAAACAAAGGTGAAAGAAAAGGTTGTTTAAATTTAAATCAAGCCAAAGCGAGGGAAGGAGAGCATAGATTTTCCTTATGTACAATTATGTAAGTTAGTGTACAATTTGGTTTAAAATATAAAACTCTGTTTTGAGTGCAATTGGAATTCTTATCATTGAGAATGTTAAGTCTCTATTGATCGTGTGCTAAGAAAACTTGGTTACCATAAAGAATAACCTTCTGTGTGTGGTTTGGAAAACCCTTGGATCATATGGGTGTATTAATTCTGTCATTTTAAAACTGACGAGATCCCTGAAGATGGTGCAAAGGATTGTGTAAGCATAGATCTTAGTTTATTTGCAGGTTTTAAGAGTAAGGAAGATAGATTACCTTCATAGATTCGTAATCATTGACCAGTGAAAGGGTCAAATATCCTCATACACTTGGATCGAGGATAGAACCCTGCAAATTTGTTGAAGTTTTTGCAAATGGTTAAACGTAGGGTATGGTGCTACATGTACCATAGAATTTGGCCATAAAGTCATATTAACCATCGATCTTATGGACTCAAATATCGACAGAGTCAGATGGCAAAGGTTTGAAGGAACTGTAACCCAACTACTGGAGAATAGAAACTGTGTAAGAATGTGACTGCGCAGAGTTCGAGTTTTATTGGTTGCGCAAGATTTAATTTCTTGTTTGGATGCGCAAGATTTAGTCTGAGCCAACCCATGGTCCATATCTCCATTTGCATTAATCCTTGTCCGTAAACAGTTGTAGAGATATTGGTTGTGTAGTGGCTTCTTATATAAGTGTCTATCCAAAACTTAATATGGATCTACTACCCACATTCTCATCAGTGTGATTAATGAATAGGAGGATAATCATTAGTGTGGGAATGAAATGTTTATAACATAGAATTTTAGAAGTTCAATCTCCAGATTGGATGGTTGATATTCTGTCGGGTTCATAATACATGGCAGTAGATTCCAATACCTAGTGGGAGCGACAGAGGTATGTTGTTCATTTTATCTACTTTAAAATCCGGTTCAAACAAAAAGAACAGAACTTGCACGGAGTTAAATTCTAATACCTTGTCTTTGGTGTAAGTCTATGGTCACAACTATAGTCATATGTGCGAAAGAACTAAGCGTTGGGCTTAAGTTCTATGTGTTTCAATATAGCACTGAATCATAACCTTTGGTTATTTGGAATGAGTATTATCCGAGAGTTAATTTGGTACCTCGTTTAAAATTTGGAATTGGTTTTGGGGTTTTATCCAAGATTTTTGAAATCCTAGTGCAACAAAAATGATCCTTGCGCCTTGAGGTGAATATGGTCCTTTATGGTTCATCCGATAAAATCAATGGTTACCACTTCCCATTTCTTCTCTGGAATTGGTAATGGATATATCAAACACATTGGGTATCTATGATCAACCTTCCCTCTTTGACATTTCATACATCTGGCAATGCAATCAACAACGTTCTTCTTCATTGCTAGCCAAAAGAATTGGCTTCTTACTACTACAATTTTTTTTTGGTAACTAGGATGTCCGACATATGAAACATTATGCATTTCTTTTAATACCAAATTCCTAAGTTCTATAGAACTAGGAACATAAATTCTATTCTTATGCATAAGTAATCCATCCTCCTTAATATTATACTCTTTAAAAAAAAATTGTACATTTTCCTGTTGTAAACTTTATTTTACATGTAGGTAATGTTCGTCTGTAATAGTAGCATCTAAATTTCTTCTCTTCAAATTTGACCGATGCATACTAATGGTTGTAGAATGCATGAGATTTACTCTTCTGATGAGTGCATCAACAAATTTATTTTCTTTTCCTTTGATATGCTTGATGTCAAAGTCATATTCACTTAAAAGTTCTAGCCATTTTGTCTACCTAGAATTCAAAGTTGGTTGTTCAAAAGTATATTTCATACCACTATGGTATGTCCTTAATTCAAATATCTTTCCCATGGGATAATTCCTCCACATATTCAATGCATGAACTATGACAGCAAGCTCCAAATCATGTGTGGCATAATTCCTCTCATGTTCTTTAAGATTTTTGGACTCATAAAGAATGACATATCCATTTTGAGTGAGGACTCTACCAAGTCCTTCCTTGCAGGCATCTATACATACCACAAAATTCTCATTTAGGTCAACAATCTTTAAAATATGTGCAGTAGTAAGTAATTCATTTAAAAAATTAAAATTTTCTTCACACTCTGTTGTCCATTCAAATTTAATTCCATTCTTTTGTAAATAAGTGATGTGATGAACAATATTAGAGAACCCTTCTTTAAATATCCTATAGTAACTCATTAATCCCATGAAATATTTGATTTCTAAAACATTCCTAGGTGTTGGCCATCCTCTAATGGCTTCAATATTTTCTGGATCTACTGCTATACCTTCTTCTTAAATAATGTGACCCAAATAATGGATATATTCTTGGTAAAAATAACATTTACTAAGATTGGAATACAACGGATGCTCCCTCAACACTTGCAACACCAAACTCAACCGATGTTCATGCTCTTCCTCGAACTTAGAATAAATAAGTATGTAATCCAAGTACACAATGACAATGTTATCCAGATAATTTTTGAATATGCTTAATCACATAAATAAATTTAGTGTATTGGTCAGTCCAAATGACACCACTACAAATTCATAATGTCCATACCTGGTTCTAAAGGTTGTCTTACTGATGTATTCTTCCTTGATTCTTACCTGATGGTAGAATGATCTCAAGTATATTTTTGAAAATATATTTTCCTCTCTTAGTTGATCAAAGAGGCCATAAATTCTAGGCAGATGGTCTTTTTTCTCCATGGTGGATTTATTTAGCATTCTAAAGTCAATACACAACCTCAATGTTCCATCCTTCTTTTTGACAAAGAGTATTGATGTTCCCAAAGGTGAAACACTCAAGAATATGTACCCTTTCTTCAACAATTATTCTAGTTGCATTTGCAATTATTTTAATTATGGTGTACTCATATTGTAAGGAGTTTTTGATATTGGGAAGATCCTGGTACTAAATCAATAGACAAATATATTTCCCTCTTTGGTGGAAATCCTGGTATTTCTTGGAATACATATTCAAACTCTTGCAATACTGAAAAATCTTCAAGTCTTGGCTCTTTTGTCTTTCCCAAATCCTCCACGTGAGTTGCATACAATCGACATCATTTCCTGAAATATCTCTTCAATTGTAAGGCTGAAATCTCCCTTATAGAAATGGGTTTTGGAATTCCTTTCATAGTTTTTTGTTTTCCTTCTTCATCAAAACATGTAAATGTCTTGTTATGACAATCTAGGACAACATGATGCATTTCCAACCAATCCATTCCAATTAGGATATCATAATATCCTAATGGGATGATATTCATATCAACATTAGTACTCATTCCATTAAGACTTATTAGACAACCTATGACCATCTCCTTGATCCTTCTTTTGGTTCCAGTGGCTAGCTGAACCAAACTTGACTTTTCAAGCTTACTTTTCTCCAAATGTAATTTGTCCACTATTTTAGGATCAATGTAACAATGGCTTGCTCATTAATCAATTAAAATAACAACAAGATGATTAATGAGCTTACCTTTCACTTCGATCATATTGGATTGGTACTTTACTTGTCAATCTTCTAAGGCTACATATATTATGCCCATGTCCTCTACTGTGGTAGCCTCTTGGATGTTGTGCATGGTCTTCATTTTGTCTTCTCAGTGAGGACAATCCTTGTACATGTGATATTCCTTGCATCCCCAAAATTTGCTTGGTGGTCTTCCCCTTTTCGCCAATTAGTCTTCTCTCTTGGATTCATTCTTAGCAGATTGATCTAGATGATTTTTATTAAGGTTGTTTGTGTTGAAAGGAGGTTTGAATCCCTTTCTTCTCTGATCAAATTTCTTTTTCTTCTTATCCTTCCAAGATTCCTACAAATATTCTTTTCCCTTGCCTTGCTCATATAGATACCTAGCCTTCTTGATGGTCTCTTTCAAAGTTTTGGGCTCATCATATTGAATCTTCTCTTTATAGAAAGATGTTAGTTCACTCAAAAAATTTTGAATCTTCACTTTCGCGTCCTTTATAAACCCCACATACTTCAATAATCCCAAGAACTTATTTTCATATTCTGCCATGGTCATGCTTCCCAAATGGAGTTCAAAGAACTCTTGCATCTTCTTGTCATAGAAATGCTCTGAAAGATACTCCTTATGAAAATATCTCTTGAATTGCTTCCAAGTGATCCCTCTTTGATTAATGTGCTCAACTTGATTTAGTTGATTCCACCACATAGCAATTTTTCCATGCAAATGGTATGTGGAAATTATAGATTTTAGGTTAGATTAGTAGTTGTGCAACTGAAAGTACTTCCTGATTCCAAGAAACCAAGATTTGACATCATCTTCTCTTTCTCTTTCACCATCAAAGGATGGTGGCTTAAGTTTTCTCAACTCTCATTGCAAACTATTTAATTCATGTATTCTTCTTTGGTGCATAACATGAGACACTTCTGGACTGCTTATGGAGTATTCAGATGCATGAAATTTCCTTGATGAGTAAGGAGGTGAGTAATGTCTATGATTTATGTTGCAACTTCTTGAATGACCAACTCTTCTATAGTTATCTCTTCTTTCATGGTGTGTGCCTTCTTCCTCCTGCCTTGAGTCTGATCCATTCTTTGCTTGCTTATGCAACCGATTTAGGCTTTGCATCATCTGAGCATTTATTTGATTTTTTTCTCTCATCATCCTCTCATTATCTTCTTTTTATGCACGTCTACTCTCAGGACTCTCACAATCTTTATTAATGTTTCTGGCTCCCCTCTACTCTTGTGCCCATTTGATTATGTCTTTGAATTATAAACACTAATATTTTCACCTTTGCTTCGTTATCATGACTAAAGGCTCCATCTCCTTCTTCCATGTCCCAAATATGTATTCTTATATGATAGGTTTATATCCCCTAATTCCACAAAATGTGCAAGCAACCATTTTTGTTAGAATTATGCATATTATAAAAAAATTGTCAATTAATGCTACATGTCCTTTTTCTCTTTAATTCATGAAGAATTATATCATAGTTCTTGAAATTATAATAATTCAAGGATATTCTACTTTGAATCCGATTTCTAACGACTATACTCATGCCTCATTCTATCTATGAGCTAAAAGTTATGCTTCCTGAAAAAACCATTTTCACCCCCTTTTGTACACTTTCTCCACTAGTGTAATTTTATTGAAAGGCCAACTTATGTCAACTACAGAAGAAAATATGTCAGGAAATAGAGAAAATTTTGTACGACATAGATAAAAATAATGACAAGGAATTCATAACAACTCTCATATTTTCAATCTTATCCTCCAGTAAAAAACTGCAACAATCCGAAAATGACAATTTTGCTCTTTTTCACCCATTTTTCCAAACTTAGAATTTTTAGCAAAATTGGCTATTTCTCAATATGTGCACTTCTGGAAAATTTTTATTAAAAGAATTTTTTTTTGTATTGATGAGTATATACAATGTCAAGTAAATAAAATTTTCTAGTTTTGCTATCCAAGGCCACTTTTTCTCCTCTTAAAATCTCAAAATCCCCAAAAAGTGGCATGGAATAGTGGATTTTGGCCTATTTCAGCACCCCCATTCCAATCTGCTTAGAATTTATTTAGTTCCCTCATGGGTTATTTTCATGCCTGTTTTTTGGACTCTCTCCAAGAATTTCAGCTTAATATGGACCTTTGCCAACAATATGGACCCAGATCTTTAAAAACCACTATTTTGCAATTTCTGACAAATTCAAACAAAATTGGACAATGGCCTTCTTTGGGAATTTTTCAAATCTCCTCTCTACGGAAAAAACCCATAAGTTTCATCTCAACCTGACTTAATATGCTCTAGTTATGGCCAAAATAAGAAAATGGCTCCAAACTTTTTTTTTTTTTTTTTTTTTTAACTGATGGACAATCTTGCCTATGTGGCAATCTGCAGCAACAATCTCAAATCAAAAGAGATATGGACTGTTGATTCACTCTCTATCAATGATTGGTGATTTATTATGTAAACCAACTTTCCCATTGATCTCCTTGACACCTAATCATTGGTCATCGGTCATCGACCATTTTTCTTCACAAACCCAATAGTTGCCTACGAATTTTGTCGACACCTTATCATCGATCATCTCCCTTGGAAAACCAATATTGCTCACAAATATTGTCAAACCCCAGTCATCTTTTTGCTGAGGTGGAAACTATGTTGACATTGCATGACACATAGATGCGTACATGGCATGACATGTCATCCTGAGATGTCAACTAGGTTGATGTGGCATAACACATGGATGTTGACGTAGCATGACATGTCATCACCCTCTTTTCCCCATCGACCATCGACAGTTCCTCTTGGAAGAATATAAACTTCACACTAAATCTGTCGATGTCTAATCATCGACCATCAATGATTATATATTTCCTTTGGTCGAATGAATACTTTGCCAAATTCTGTTGATCCCCAATCATCGACCATCGACGATCGAAGATGTCTTTTGGTCGAACTTCAACACTTCTCCAAACTCACTGATCCCTAACCATCGGCCATCCACGATCAGAGATGTCTTTTGGAGAACTTCAACACTTCACCAAAACTCATCGATCTTCGACCATCGACGATCTCTATTGGTGAACTTCAACACTTAGACAATTTCAACCAAAACCCAGGTGAATTTGGGTCGTTGATCTCCCAACCAAGATGATCTCGACCATTGATTTTCTTTGAATTCCCAAATGGCCGAAAACGAATATGACCGTCAATATTCCTCATTTTCCCAATTGTTGAAATGAATCTCGGTCGTCAATCTGGTAACTTTGCCAAACTTTGAAAACATTAGAATTTTTAAAATTTTCAAGGAAGAATATGGGATGTTGATCTGGAGATCGAACACGATCTTGGCATTCGATTCTCCAAACTCTTCCCAACACTAAAATGACCATTAAAACTTCAAATTTGTTCAACCTTCTGGGTCGAATTTGGCTCCGCTACTCTGCATATCAAATTCATTAAACTTCTTAGACAATCTTGAATCATTTAACTCAAATGTGCTCACGAATTTGAGGATTTTCTCTTTAATTTCTCCATTTCCCCCCAAATTCATACAAACCAAATTGTGATAGTGAAACTATCCAATTCGCACTAGTTTCAGCCCATACCAGTTTGGTGTTTCAACCAGAGGCTTTGATACCACTTTGTAATGTACCCAACCACCAAGACTGGGCCATGCTACTTCAAAATGCACTTCAAAACTGATTTTGAATTCTGATAATGTTTAATTAATAAAAAATAATAAAAGAATCACATGAAATAATCAAGATTCATGCTACAGTATTCCATGCACAATAATAACCAACAAACATGCATATTACAAAACTGAATCTCCGAGATAACAATTAATACACAATAGAAATACATATGCAATCAAAGGAAACCACGACAGAGAGCACTTATCTTAAACAAAATCAATCACCAATTGGTTGCAGACCAAGGACGTTCTACCCAACCATAGAAGTTGTTGTTCCAAGTCTCAACAGTAAGTCACCCCCGAGCCAAGGCTATGAATCCACAAGGACGGGTTCTAGAGTGACACTTAGCTTCCCAAACCAATCAACACTCAAGTTCCTCACAAGTTTCTCAACACACAACAATCCAAAGTTATCCAGCTCTCTTCTCTCCAGCCTACACCACCCAAAGACAATGAACCCCCTTCACTACCATGTAGTCCCTCAAGTTATCCACCTCTTTCCAAGTCTCCAATGCATCTAGTCAAGAATATCCATGCTGGGACTCTCAGGATTCGCAGCTGTGAGCAATGTTTATCACATGTCAATGCATCTGAGGCATGCAGACACCAATTCATGTTTGAAATACACCAGTAATTACTATAGCAAAAAAAAACAATGGCTCCCTTCCCAACAATTCATTTTTCTTTTCTCGACCAATATCAAGAATGAATGAGGAGTAATGAATGAGCAAAAGTGAATGAAGAGTGAATCCCCAAAACATCCCACAAGAGGCATTTATATAATTACATGAAATCAAGAACCACATGGCCTTCCCCCCAAGAAGCTCATGTA
>CBVK0103916741.1:0-13958 GCA_900067695.1 Picea abies | reverse complement strand
GCTCTTCCGATCTCACCCACAAAGCTAATTAAGTTTTACAGTAAGGATGACAATTGTGGGTTAGAAGCTACAAACAAGAATACCCACATAGAAGGGAGGATGCATGTGATTCAAAAATCCATGAAGAAAAAAAAACATAATCACATGTATTATCAAAGGTTCAAAGGAAATCATTCATAAAATGAGGGTCTATCTCACTCTACCAATGTGGGTACTTCTAGTGGAGAATGTTCTCAATAGCTTTGGTCCAAGTGACTAAAAATAGTTGTAATTGTTTCTTTTTTCATAACACTTCTAAGCATTAAAATTATAATTGTTTTTTATACAAGAAAT
Organism: Picea abies; assembly: GCA_900067695.1. Lineage (NCBI taxonomy): Eukaryota > Viridiplantae > Streptophyta > Pinopsida > Pinales > Pinaceae > Picea > Picea abies. Next base: position 13,625 of record CBVK0103916741.1, on the reverse strand, counting down.
CGGTAAGATTTTTTCTCCACCACATACATAACTAGAATGATGGTCAAATTACAAGATCATAAACAAGATATCAACAATCACAATGCTAAAAAAACCACAATGAACATTGACTAAGTAACATGGTGATAACTATCGAAGTTAGAATACAACAATGATAGTTCCTTAGTGACCATTGCATGGTGAAGTGCTACAATTGTGATCATTAGGGTCACACCATAAAGAATCCAAAGTGCAAAGGTATTGTTTGTAAAAAAATTAGGGCATTCCACTAGTTGTGCTAGTGGACCTAGAACTTTGTAGGAAAAGGATCACTAGTGCACTGTGCACTCTTATAAACACACCTAGCTAAAATATTAACACTAATACTAGTGTGATGTAAGACTCACACAAATAAAAAAATAGACAATGATTTTATTGATATGGTCACTGTTCCTTCTAGAGTGATCCAACATACTCTTATTTTGAGTTTATTGAATCACAATAATGCACTTTAATCTTTATAGATAACACCTAGGTCAAAGTTGTGCTAAGATACCATTGAGCCCTCAACAACTCCCTCAAAATTATAAGTTTTTGGAACTCCCTCCCTTCCAATGTTTGCCCAGTTATGCTTTTATTGGTTTCATCATTTTTAAGTTTGGCTTAAAGTTCTAAATGTTTGATGCCTACATGATTATATTCTTTCAGTTTGAGAAAATCACTAAGGCAAGTTTGTCTTTTATTTATGATTTTTTAGATTCATGCATTAGGATTAGACCTCTTTTGGGAAACAACTTTCATGCTTCTTCAAAAGTCTTCGGTGGTTTTTGAAAGTTCATTTTAAGAAAAGACCTAAAATTTCGTTCCGACCGTCTAACTTTTGATTTTTGTCCCTTTCATAATGTTTGTTTTGTCAGTTTCGAAAAGTTGCTTTTAGGCTTCTTCTGATTTTTACTTTTAAAAATTCTTGAAATTCTTCAAGGATTTTTAAAAGTTTCAAAATTGAAAAAACCTTGAAATCTTTCAAAGCATTTTAATTATTCACTTTCCAATCCCTTTGGTTGAGGTCTTTCGGGATGGTTTTAAACTGAAATTTTCACAAGGAATTAAATGTTTTTAGAGCATTTACTAACTTTGGACTTTTAGTCTTCCACAAAAAGAATCAAGGTGTTTCATAAGTTCTCGTCTCCAAAAGAGCGCATGCCTTGCTTCGGGGAAAATCAAAACCTCATACTTTCAATCTCTCTCGAAAGTCATTAGAGATTTGTCCTTGAAACTTGGTTAGGGATATTCAAAATGTGAGTTTTCAAAGGTACCGAAAGCCTTCAAGGCATCTTTGTATGCAGTCTCCACGAAAGTTAAATAAATGCACAAGTTTTAAAAATTTTCATTTTTACTCTTTCTGTATTTTAGTTGTTTATTTCAAGGGTATTTTTGGTAGTTGAATATGCATTTGTAATTGGGTGTTATAGGGAGATTGGTATTATTATTATTATTATTTCTAATGTAATTCGAAGTAATGCTTACTTTAAAGGAGAAATATGTTTTTAATTTAATTTTGAGGGGAGATAACCTGTTAAAATTGAAATTGATGTAATTTGAAGTATTATTTTTTACTTCAAAGGGGGGACAGAAATTGAAAGAATTTGTAATTCTTATTTCTTCATTGTTTACCAAGAAATAAAGGGGGAAAAAGCATAATTAAACTTGATGTTAATGTAATTGAATTACTTTATTACTTTAAGGGGAAAAAGCATAGATTGATGTCAAATTTTGAAAGCTTCAATTGAAGCAAAACTGTAATTTTCATTTCTTCGGTTGTTTATGAAGAAATAAAAGGAGTTGAGACATCAAATTTTGAAATTGTAATACCTTTATCAAAGAGTTGATTAGAGCCAAGTACAAAGCTCAATCACTCTTTCTTTTTCCAAGTGAGTATACTAGGGTCAAGGCCAAGCCTAGATAATTCATCTTTTTTAGGTGTAGTGTGTGGTGTTTCTTGATCTTATTTTTAGTGTGGTGCATGATCTTCTTTGACACATAATTGTTTATTTAAGCAAGCATTCACAATGTCCAAATTGATATATTTGTTTTCCGAGTCTGATAAATTCGAAGGCTCCAAAAACTACAAAGCACAGAAGCAACATATATAAATCACTTTGATTTATAATGAGCTATGGAAAGACATATGCAATGGCAATGCAAAACAAAACAAACCCACTAACGTAGGACCACTAGCTAAATGGGAGCTAAAGGATGAAAAAACTTTAGCATTAATTAAATCCTCCGTAAATGAAGAAATGTATGTTCATATTGAAAACACACATGATGTATGGTCTACCTAGAAAACATTCAAAGATTTGTTTGACACTCACCCTGAACCAAAAATGGTTGATTTTCAATTGAAATTGCTTCAACAGAAATTAACCAAAGGTGGATATGTGCTTGAGTACCTTTCTAGACTAAAGAACATCCGACAAGATATATCTAAGGTAGGATTTACTACTGTAGATGACAATTTGATGACAAAGATCTTGATTTCAGGATTTTCGTCGTCCTATAAACACTTCTTGGAAACTTTGCAGTTGATGGGAAACTTAGAAAAGATCACATTTGATCAGTTGAGTGAATTGTTAGCTCAACATGATAAAACTTTTGGGAAGAAGAAACAAGCCGGTGAAGATGTCTTCTTTACAGAAGCCAATACTAGTAAGCCTTGAACTCAAAGTTCAAAAGGAAGAGGAGATCAATTCAATAATAGAGGATGTGGTAATCAAGATCAGTGAATTTATAGAAGACAAGGTCGTGGATGAAGCCAAATAAGAGGAAGAGGTAATGATAAAGAAAGAGGAAGTACTCAAGTAAGAGGAAACACAAATTATCAGCGAGGATCAAACAACTTTAGAAGAAGTCAATCAGAGAGACCTCATAATCGTAAATCAATATGGCAGAGGCCGAGACTTAAGTCAAGTTGTGTGCAGATGTTGCAACAAGATTGGTCATTATGCAGAATATTGTTGCACTCCAATGGAAAAAATAATGAAGTTTAAGCAACAATCAACTTCGACACAATATGCTAATGATCAAGAGGACGATGCTTCAGAATATGTATTCACTGCACTTCAAAATTCAGAATCAATAGCCTTACTAGTCACCAATTATTCTATTAAAAGTGACTATGAAGATGCTTGGATCTTAGATACTAGAGCTATTCAACATATGACTTTCCGGCGTGACTTATTTTGGACATTTCAAGAATGTCAACTAAATTCGATATTTTTGGCTGATGATACAACACACACACACCTTATGGAAAAGGTTTAGTGAAAGTTTCTCTTCCTAGAATTGGAGAGAAAATGATCTCGAATGTTTGGCATGTACCCACATTCAAAAAAGTTTTGTTGTCCTTAGTGATGATTTGGCAAGCAGGACATCAAATCATCATGGAAGATGAGTTGGTGAAAATCAACTCTACAAAACAGAATTTGAAGACAATAATGACAGGATATGAAGATGACAAGCTTCTTAGAATGAAAGGAAAAGTCATTCCTTGGAAGAAATATTTTGCAGGAGCTATGGATTCAACGGTTTCACCTAGAAGGTTGTGGCATGTCTAATACAAACATTTGAATTTTGAAAGTCTCTCACAACTTAAAAAATAGGGAATGGTTCGAGGACTTCCCACTTTTAAGAAGGAAAACGCAAGATGTGAAGCTTACATTTATGGAAAACAAAAGAGAGAGACATTTCCAACAGGTTCATGGCATGCAAACATATGTTTTCAACTTGTTCATAGTGACCTTTGTGGACACCTAGAGCCTTCTCTAGGTGGATGTAAACATTGTATACTCTTCATTGATGATTGTAGGAGAATGAATTGGGTTTATTTTTTAAAAGAAAAGTTAGAAACCTTTGAAAAAATCAAGGTTTTTCGACGTTTGGTTGAAAACGAAACTACACATTGCATAAAGATAATGGAGGGGAATTTACTTCCAATGAATTCCAAACTTTCTGTAGTGAAAGGGGAATCAGAAAGCAATTGACAAATGTATACATTCCTCAACAAAATGGAGTAACAGAAAGGATGAATCACACTTTGTTAGGAATGGCTAGATCTATGTTAACCTTTAAAAATTTAAGTCCCTCATACTGGGTTGAAGCAGTTCATACTGTTGTTTACTTAAGGAACCAATCTCCCACTGCTTCTTTGGATGGGATCATACCATATGAAGCATGGTATGGATTCAAGCCTCGAATAAAACATCTTCGAGTTTGTGGTTCAATATGTTATACATTAATTCCTAAAGAAAAGTGAACTAAGTTATATTCACGAAGTGTGAAATGTATCTTGCTTGGATATTCTGATGAGAAAAAAGGATATTTCCTTTTACCTGACAACAAATTCATTGTAAGTTGAGATGTTATATTTGACAAAACAAAAAGCAAGAGTGTTGTAGAAATAGAAAACCTTCTCGAAAGTTTGCAAAAACAAGTTGATAAAGAGAAAATCAAGATGCACAATCAACCAAGTCAACAATGTTGGTTTGAAATTGATTGGACTTCTTCAGAACATGACAATTCTTCATCGGAAATTTCATCTGAATCTTCATCAAGTAGTTAATCAAATAATGAAACTTCACCTCCCGATACTTCAGAGGAAAGGAGAGCTTCCATTTTTATCAATCCTATTTTTAATAATGGTGATAATTCAGATCCCCAAACAAGTCAACAACAACTCCCTAAGTGGGCTATTCAACTTTTGAAAGATGTGAGACTTGATGAACAAAATAAAATAGGTAAAATAAGTTCAAGCAGGGACGAATAAAAATTTTCATTAGTATCAAATGATTTTACTGAGCCCTCAACTTTCAAAGAGGCAGTAAAACATGCATAATGACAAAAAACAATGGTTGATGAGTATAAAGTAGAGATTGAATATGAGACTTGGAAACTTGTTGATTTTCATCCAGATGTCAAACCCATCGGATGTTAGTGGGTTTACCGAATCAAATATAAGCATGTTGGGCTCCAAATATGTCATATTTTCTACCATGTAAAACCTCCATTCATAAGCTATATTCTCGCACTCTTGATACATTCTATAGCCATTATCCTGTCACTTACCACTAATAACATCCATTATTGTTCCTATACCTGCATTGTCCCTATTCCGGTACCTATATTGTTCCTATACCTACATTGTCCATGTTCTGGTACCTGTACCATTCCCATATCGATACTATCACAATCATTCGGTACCAACACATTCTATAATGATCCTGTACCAACTCTAGCATCTACATATATCCGCTTTCCATTTGCTAATCAAACACACAGAGTACGACATCAACATAATGTGGTGCCCAAATGACTGCATGAGTTCATGGCATATTGGTCAAACTTTGGTTTGATTAAATTATCATTTTGATTACTGTGGAAAGTGATTTTATCCTCATGCACATGCATGCAATGAGGATAAGACACACTATAGGAATTCACTACATGAACCGATCAAATCAATGATTACAAGAAGTTTGGACTTCTATTTCTATGCTATTTTCAGCCATTTGAAAGCTATATCGATCAAATTGTGAAGGATCCAGTAAAAGGGGGACAATTCTGTATCAATTTGGTACTTGCTTGAGCCTAAAATCATTTTTTGACACGTGTGCACACCTCCAAATGACAAATGACCAAAAGAGTTTTTGGATAATGATGTTATCTACCTCCTATAGAAACAAGTTTTGATTTGGATGCACGAATTCCAAGAAAATCAAATATTTCGAAAGTTGGCAAACCCAGATTTTTAGTAGAAAATTAGTTGGAATGGGAATTTTGCACCTTCGTTTGGGTGCAGTTGGGAGTAGATGTAGAAAAACCACCAAATGGAATTTTATAAAACCTAGCTGGCTACAAAACCCATAAATAGTTTTGTGAAACTTACAAAGAATTGGGAGATCTCATGGGGTCTTCAACGCCAACTTTGGAGAAATGACTATCACGTCCATATTTGAAAAAAACCCAAATTGGTGCATTTTCTAGATTACAAGTTGTGATACAAGTTGTGACCAGTCAACCATCAGTTTCTCTTGTGCGCAGGTCATTTTCTTTGTGCACAAATGGATAAATAAACTATTCATATGAAGGTCGTTAGATCAACCAAAATTGGCATGAGAATATTCAGTTGACCATCAAATTGAAGATATGGACAGATCGTTCCTCCAAGCTCCATGACTTGCATATAGATTGAAACTGATTTTTCTAAATCTGTTCAAATGGGTGATCTGCTTATCTGAATGTTCTAAAACGCAGGAAAGGTTCTCATCACTTCGATGTGAGGCTCTCCTATATACATATGTAACTATATGGGGCAACAAGAAAGCATTGTTACTTTGTTGAAGGTATCCATAATTTTTGTATGAAGACCTAAAAGAAAAATGAAGAAAGACTTATGAAAACTTAAAACTTGCGTCAACCAATTTGTGTACTTTGAAAGAAAATTAAGGTTTATGGTTTACATGATGAATTGATGATGGAAGAAAGTGGGTGTGTGAGTCAAATTTGAGTCCAGAAACCCTCCCATGTCATTAAGGAATGTGAATAGTCTATCCATGTCAAATTTCAGTGCATACAAAAAAAGTTTGAAAAAATTTCAACATTGGCCCCATTCACAGGTCATTGTTGTCTATGTCTAGTCCTAGAACAATTTATGTTCCTTATTCCTTGTAAAATTCATTCGACGATACACACGCCCCCGCATCTAGTACTACAAAATCTTTGTTTTGGTCCTAAGGTCCTAATTATTTTTGTCCCTTGACCATGGTGTAGTCCCCAAGATCCATTATTTTTGTACAAAACATACTAATGGCATAAAATGTCCCACACAAAGACCAAATATCCACTACATAAGTCTTTTGTCTTTTTTCAAGGATTATGTAACGAATCTCAATTCTAAGAAGATTCAAATAGGACCTAAGAACCTTATGTTATTTCCTTAACCATGGGTGACATAACACTATCATTCAATAGTCAGATTGTTACATTTCATTGTCATGCATCATGTGTGAGGGCTTGAGCCACCACAAAGGAAACATACAAAGAATATTTTTCTTATGAACAAGATATGGTACTATCCATTTTGAGATTTGGCATAGAGATTGTTCTTATAGACTACACTACATTACACCATATAAGCCCTACATTCCTTGCAAACCATGTAACACCATTCAAAGACACATTCTTGTGACGAATTAGCTATACTACCGACGAACTTTTTTCGTTGATAGTATAGCTAATTCGTCGCAAGATTATTTACATTTGTCTCTCTTGAAATGATATCAAATGATACTTGGATTCATTTCATATTTGGTTTATCAACTTGAAATTAAAATTTGATACTTTGCAAGCTATTTGTACCTTGAGTCAAATACAAATATGAAATTAGGAATAATTAACATATCTACTAGAACATATGAAAAATAGGGTTTATGGTTTACATGATGATATGATGATGGAAGAAAGTGGGTGTGTGAGTCAAAATTGACTCTAGAAACCATCCCATATCGTTAATGCATGTAAATATTCTATCCATGTCAAATTTCAATGCATACAGAAACAATTTGAAAAAATTTCAACGTTGGCCCCATTCACATGTCATTGTTGCCTGTGTCTAGTATTTTAATGGTGTGGATTAAGAAATCAACGAAAAAGAGGGATTTTTCATCACAAATATGACATAGATACATTGTATATACATTAATGTAGAACCTGAAAGAAAAATGAAGAAAGACTGATGAAAACTTAAAACTTGCCTCAACCAATTTGTGTACTTTGAAAGAAAATTAGGGTTTATGGTTTACATGATGAATTGATGATGGAAGAAAGTGGGTGTGTGAGTCAAATTTGAGTCCAGAAACTCTCTCATATCATTAAGGAATGTGAATAGTCTATCCATGTAAAATTTCAGTGCATACAGAAACAGTTTCAAAAAATTTCAACGTTGGCCCCATTCACAGGTCACTGTTGCCCGTGTTTAGTCCTAGTACAATTTTTGTTCCTTGTTCCTTGTAAAATTCGTTCAACATTACACACGTCCCCGCATCTAGTACTGCAAGGGAGTATTTTTATGGTGTTGATTAAGAAATCAACAAAAAAGAGGGATTTTTCATCACAACTATGACACAAATACATTGTATATACATTAATGTAGAACCTGAAAGAAAAATGAAGAAAGACTGATGGCGTCAACCAATTTGTGTACTTTGAAATAAAAATAGGGTTTATGGTTTACATGATGAATTCATGATGGAAGAAAGTGGGTGTGTGAGTCAAATTTGAGTCCATAAACCCTCCCATATCATTAAGGCATGTGAATAGTCTATCCATGTCAAATTTCAGTGCATACAGAAACAATTTGAAAAAATTTCAACGTTGGCCCCATTAACGGGTCATTATTTCCCGTGTTTAGTCCTAGTACAATTTTCGTTCCTTGTTCCTTGTAAAATCCGTTCGACATTACACACATCCCCGCATCTAGTACTGCAAGGGAGTATTTTTATGGTGTTGATTAAGCAATCAATGAAAAAGAGGGATTTTTCATCACAACTATGACACAGATACATTGTATATACATTAATGTAGAACCTGAAAGAAAAATGAAGAAATACTAATGAAAACTTAAAACTCGCGTCAACCAATTTGTGTACTTTGAAAGAAAATTAAGGTTTATGGTTTACATGATGAATTTATGATGGAAGAAAGTGGGTGTGTGAGTTAAATTTGAGTCCAAAAACCCTCCCATATCGTTAAGGCATGTGAATAGTCTATCCATGTCAAATTTCAGTGCATACAGAAACAGTTTGAAAAAATTTCAACATTGGCCCCATTCACAGGTCACTGTTACCCGTGCCTAGTCCTAGTACAATTTATGTTCCTTGTTCCTTGTAAAATTTGTTCGACAGTACACGCGTCCCAGCATCTAGTACTGCAATAGATTATTTTTATGGTGTTGACTAAGTAATCAACGAAAAATAGGGATTTTTCATCACAACTATGACACAGATACATTATATATACATTAATGTAGATCCTGAAAGAAAAATGAAGAAAGACTGATGAAAACTTAAAACTTGTGTCAACCAATTTGTGTACTTTGAAAAAAAAATAGGGTTTATAATTTACATGATGAATTGATGATGGAATAAAGTGGGTGTGTGAGTCAAATTTGAGTCCATAAACCCCCCGTTATCGTTAAGGCATGTGAATAGTCTATCCATGTCAACTTTTAGTGCATACAAAAACAGTTTGAAAAAATTTCAACGTTGGCCCTATTCACAGGTCATTGTTTCGCGTGCCTAGTCCTAATATAATTTATGTTCAGTTCAACAGTACACACGTCCCCGCATCTAGTACTACAAGGGAATATTTTTATGGTGTTGATTAACCAATCAACGAAAAAAGAGGATTTTCCATGACAACTATGACACACACACATTGTATATATATTAATGTAGAAACTGAAAGAAAAATGAAGAAAGGTGACGAATTGTATCCCATGTGTACATTTGAAGATACTTGCAACGAATTAGCTATACTTGGAACCACATCATCCATTTCCTTTATTTATCCCATGTAAATATTCTTGCGACAAATTATCTATACTATCGATGAAATTTTTTCATCGATAGTATAGCTAATTTGTCACAAGATTATTTACATTCGTCGCTCTAGCGACGATATCCTTTCCTTGTCTCTTGCCGATGAATTCCCTTCTTTGTCTCTCTTGCCGACGAAAATGTTTGCATAAGTGATGGGTACTAAATTATCCTTGATTATTATCCTTGATTTTCTCCTCTAGTACCTATTCTTGAAGGTTAAAAAGATCAACATCAGCTTAGATGGATGAACTCCAAAGTGGTCCCCTTATGGTGAAATCCCTCACGGGAAGACACTTTGCAAAGTAAGAGAACCCATGCTTAATTGTGGAATAATGAGATGAAGGACAATGAATTTTTCAGGTAAACTATCCTAGATGGATAGTTCTTGTCATTCCATTTCTGGTGGTATGTGTAACGTCACATAACTCCTCACGGTTAGAGAGTTATGACCATGAGAAGTTGGAGACTCCGGGTTTGGGTAATGCACCCAAGTTTGTTTGATGGATAACGATATGAGTTATGATATATTTTCAGATAATACTATTCTATATGGATAGTAATGTCATTATATTTCTGCTGGTATGTGGAACGTCACATAACTCCTCACGGTTTGAGAGTTATGGCCTTGCGAAGTTGGAGGACCCTCATAGGTCATCTAGAAGCCCCAAAAGGTCAAAGTAGTCAAAGTGGTTTAAGAGATTTTAAAAGGTAAATTATAAAGTGAAGTAATGAGTGTATTATAATTCAAAGTGAATACAAAATAAATTATTTCAATAATAAATTTATCCAACAATTGGTATCAGAGTAGGTTCCTTCAGAAATCAGTTTAACCACTGAAAGGTAGATCATGGAGAGTACCGACTCATATAAAAATGGAATACCACAGTTTGATGGACAGAAGTATAATTTTTGGAGCATAAGGATGAGGACATATATAAAGGCACATGGATTTCAAGTTTGGCAATCAATTGTAGATGGATACATAGCACCAACAATTCCACCAACAAATGACAAAGCAGTAAAACTCGATGAGAATAATTCCAAAGCCACAAATGCACTTTTGAATGGTCTCAGTGATACGGTATTCACCAAAGTTGCACATTGTAAATCCGTTAAAGATATTTGGCACAAGCTTCAAAATATTTATGAAGGAGATGCAAAATTCAAAGCAACAAAGCTTTAGACTTACAGAGCTCAGTTCGAACAACTAAAAATGAAGGAAGATGAAGATATCACAGCCTACTTCTTACGAGTCGATGAAACAATGAATGCAATAATAGGATTGGGAGAAGAAATTGAAGAATCTGTAATTGTTCAAAATATACTAAGAGCTCTTCCTATGAGATTCAACCCTAAGATATCAACACTAGAATAAAGATCGGATTTGGACTCAATAAGCATGGACGAACTGCATGGAATCTTCACATCATATGAAATGAGAACTGAGTAGGAAAATCTAGATGTAAAAGAAGCGTCCTTCAAGGCATCCAAAAGATCAAAGCAAAATAAAAAGGAACAAGAAGAATATAGCAGCAGCAGTGAAGCCTCGGAAGATGACAAAGAAGTGGCCAACTTCATCAAAATACTAAACAAGGGAACCAACGGTAGGTATAGAGGTAAGCTCCCTTTAATTTGTTTTAATTGTGATGGTATTGATCATTTTGCTAACAAATGTCCTCATAAGAAAAAGAGAAATGATGAAGGTTACTCAAAAGGAAAACACGAATATAAAGGCAAAAGAACTACAAAGAAATTTTTCAAGAAAAACTGACACACCAAAGAAGACATCTCATCATCAGATGAAGATGAAGTCAGTGACAATGAGACAAGAAGAGTTCTATTCGTGGCAGTAAAAGACTCTGACAAAGAAGACTTTGAAGAAGAATATGAAGAAGTCGAAGAAGAATGTGAAGAAGTCGAAGAAGAAATTGAAGAGGCAAAAGTTGACTATCGAGAAGAATTAATCTGTGCCATAGAGGTTATCAGAAGAGAAAAGAAGAAAAACAAGAAACTACAAGCAAAACTAGACAAGAAAAAGGACACTCAAGAACTAGAACAAATGATCACAAAATTGAAGGTTCAAATAGAAGAAGATAAAAGAATTGAAGAAGCACTCAAAGAACAACAAGAAGAAAATGACAAGATCATTGGAAACTTGGAACTAAGAAATAATATTCAAAAGAAAAATATGCAGAATAGCTCAAAAGTTCTAGATGACATTATCAACAATCAAAAATCCTATCTTGACAAGTTCGGACTTGGATATAATCAGACAGAAAAGGGATCAAGCTCTAAAACAATAGAGCAAGAAAAAAATCCAAAGAGCTATGTAGAAACAATCAAAGAGGATAGGAAGATATACAAGGAAGATTACAGGGACACTCCTCCACCAAGAAGATTCAAATTTCAGAATCAACAACAGACAGATAGGCCTCAAGAAGAAGAAGGATTCATAAGAGCACCTCCTTTCAGAAGATCTTCAACTCCCAAGTATCAAACTATATTTTTTGGTTTATGTTATGCATGCAATAATTTTGGACATAAAGCTATGAATTGCAGAGCTAACAACAGGAACAGTAACAATTTTGAGAGTTATACACAAAGGGATTATTCAAGGAGACCTAGTGACACACAAAGAAGAAGTTACAACAGGTTTGAATCTTTGAGCACTAAAGTGGAATGTTACAAATGTAACCATTTTGGACACATGGCCAAGGATTGCAGAATGACAATCTCTCTAAAGAACCTCAACAGAATAACAACACTCACATACAAGAACCTCAGAAAACGACATGGATAAGAAAGCAAGATCAGTATAACAATGAAGAATGCACAGTTTCTCTATAAGCTAAGTAGAAGAAACATGGTTGGTATGTTGACAGTGGATCTTCAAAACACATGACAGGTGATAAAGACAAATTTCTTACATTGCGAAAAGAAAAAAATGGATTAGTCTCCTTCGGAAATGATAATTCATCCAAAATCATTGGAGAAGGCATAGTCTGAATTGGGAACAAGAATGAAAAGGCACAAAATGTTCTACTGGTAGAAGATATGAAACATAATCTTCTAAGTGTGAGTCAAACGTGTGACCAAGGTCATAAACTTACTTTCGATTCAGAAAAGTGTGAGATAAGAAAAGAAGGTTCAGGGAAATTGGTCAGTACAGTTGCAAGAACTTCAAACAACATATATGTGTTAAGTGAAATTGGAAATGAAAAGTGTTGTCTAGGAAAGGAAGATGAAAGTTGGCTATGGCATAGAAGAATGGGTCACATGAATTTTGATAACCTTGTCAAACTCAGCAAAAGAGAAGCAGTCGTAGAAATACCCTAGATCACGAAACCAACCAACACTCTATGCAAGCATTGTCAACAAGGAAAGCAAACAAAGACCAAGTTCAAATCAAAGGAATATTCAACAACAAGACCACTGGAAATTGTGCACACTGATCTAGTTGGACCAACTACAACAAAGGGATTAAAAGGTGAAAAATACTTTATGTTATTAGTTGATGATTATACAAGAATGATTGTAGTTTGATTTCTCAAGAACAAGTCAAAAGATTTTGAAAACTTCAAGATCTACAAGAAAATGGTTGAAAATGAGATGGATTCAAGAATCAAATGTTTGAGATCTGATAATGGAGGAGAGTTCACTTCAAAAGAATTTATGGACTGCTGTAGCAGTCATGGAATAAAAAGGAAATTCTTCGTTGCTAGGACACCTTAACAAAATGGAGTTGTTGAAATAAAGAACAAGACAGTACAAGAAATGGCTCGAACAATGCTAATGGATTCCAAATTGACAGATATATTTTAGACATGGGCAGTGCATACAACAGTTCACATTCAAAACAGAGTAATGCTCAGAAACAACACTGATAAAACTCCCTACGAGCTATGGAAAGGAAGACCAACAAATGTGAAGCACTCCAGATTTTTTGGAAGCAAATGCTACATCAAAAGAGAAGATGGCAGAATGGGAAAG
>CBVK0103916718.1:0-19380 GCA_900067695.1 Picea abies | reverse complement strand
GTCTGATAGCTAGTATGAATTTCTTGATATGGTCTTCAGGAAATCCTGAGATTTCGGGGTCAAATTTAGGAAGTAACTTCTCTAGATGTTGGGGAAGGTTATGTACTCATCCAAGGATGGACAAAGTATCTCTGACCAACCAAGGTTGATTTTTTTGTGGTGTGTTTCCCCTCTCTTTGTCATGGTCATTATGATCTTCCATATCTCTAGACGCTGAAAATGAACGTTCTGATTTAAACCCTTCTTCTTCTGAAAAATCGTCTGGCTCAGAGACATTGCCGGTTGGTGTTTCAAGGATTAAATTATGAGGATGTTTGATTTCAGTGAGAGCGAAATCTATCAGGTCTTCTACTGCATGTATAAAAACTTGGTCGGGGGTATTGACCATAGGTCTGCTTACTTTTGTTCTTTGAGGAAGTATCGGAGCCAAGGACAACACACCGATTTGTCAGGCGTATGCTCTAGTGATTCTTCTGAATTGATTCAATTCATCTTGAAGGAGAGCATAAGGTATGTCTGGGTACATGCGTTCTTCCTTGTCTTGGGGTGAGTTACTCGTTTCAGGAGTAATCAATGTGTTTGGGTTGTCTTGGGAATGACTAGGCATGCATGTGGGCTTTTTTGAATCTACAGGTTGTCTGAGATATTATGTGAAATATGTATTCAACCATTCATTCTTCGACCTTCCTTATAGCACCAATTCTGTTGATGGGTCTTGAATCCCTTTAACTTAACAGTAGGAACCAAACTCGCTACCGAGGCCCAATTAGACTCTGCAACGTTTAATGGTGGAATAGTTCTCCATATCTTACGATCTGGCCAATTAATCGATGGGATTTACATTTTCTTACAAAGGTCTCTCCTTCAATTAATATGTTCTCTATTTTTGTATTTTGTCTTAGGTGGGACGGATATAAGATGGGAAGCCGGTATAAACCAACTAGGTAACAAAACAGGAACATGTTTAACTATTGGAGAAGAGGTTGAGCTTGCGATAACCCTTTACTCAAGCATGCAGAGAGTGATTATCTACCACATGCCTAGTAATAATACATTAACCATGTGAGTATTCCAATTACTGACTGAGATACAAATTATCAGAAGAAAACATGCAAATTATAAACAATGGCAAGTAAAATAATTCACTTAACTTTAATCATCAATCACATAATAACACAACAATTTATTTTCATCATTAAAGAAAGAACTGTAAAAAATTGCATCAGATAACTTATCAACATATTTAATAGCTCTTACTCGTTATTGCATCCATTCATGAGATGAAACAGGAAATAATTCTTCTCCACATCCAATCATGCACACATTTGATGAAAACAAAAACTTGTCTTTGGTCCAAAAGGACTTCTCTATTAAAGGCAGCTCTAAAATAGTTCTTAACAAAACCAAAATGAGAGTTTCTTGCAACAACCATCGACCATTAAATACTTGCTCAATGCTCTTATTTATAACATAAAATTAACTAAAAATAACAAATAAAGTGGAGATAAGAAAAACAAAATTCACCACATGGAGTTCTCTCCTATGAGTTTTCTATGAGTCATCTCAAGATATCACTTAAGAGGGTGACTCATCTCGTACTCCAACCACTTGATGAACAGATCCTCACAGGTGTTGGTGTATGGGAATTTATGTTGTTCTATTAGGGCCGAGTGAATCTATCTTATCTCTACTGCATGTGCCCGTTATTTGACTATATTGGCACTTAACTATTGCAGCGTAGCCCAAGCTTTGATCGGGTGTTCCATTAATTGTCGCACCTGACCTGGTGTTGTGTCTATCACCTTTGCTATTTCTTCGACCCATGATGAATCTTGCTCAATGTGTGATTTTACTATGTCGCACAAGTCAACAAAGTCATTAGGCATGCCAAACTCTGGGAGTCTGATATCCTTCATTTCCTTATTGATTTTGAACCAGGTCTTCTCGCACTTGGCCCATTTTTCTTGAATCCCTCGAGCCATTTTTTCCCAATACTCGGTCGATTTCTTGATGTGGTCGATGCTGCTTTCTCTTAACACCCGGATGCCATGATCTTCGACATCTCGGCCCTTTTGCATCGCATTGATATACTCAATTCTTTCCACGGACTGCTATGCTTTCTTGTACCACCTCTCTATATCTTTTCACTTCGCAAGTGCCATGAGGGTGTCTTCTTGAAGCTCAAATATCCTTGCAGTGAATAGGTGCCGTTCATCTATGAACTTGTTGTAGGCCTCCTTGAATTCACTCCTTAGGTACACCATGACCTGTGTGGTGTACTGATAGTATTTCACCAAGTGGCGCAAATGTTCTAGTTCCTTCAGGGAAACGACCAACTCCTCTTCATCTCTTTTATCTCTGTACAGGGTGGCATATATGATTGCCATCCCTACATTGATGAGTTTAGATGTCTTAGCATGCTCTATGTTGATCAAATGTTCCTCTGTAGTGATGAGGATGGAGCGATCTAAAGTGATCCTCCTTTTCTTGGTGGTCTTCTAAACTATATCCTTCCTTTTCCAATCATAAGCTATGGCATGTATGTCGGCTACTTCATCCACAAGTTTGGGATTTGCTGATCTCCCCAGGTGAGTGTATTTCCCAGACTTCCGATGGTATATACTTGTTCAAGATTGGGTTCTTGAACTTCCTTGTTGTGCTCTGAAGGCCTGGCCTATCGGTTGCTCATCAAGGTTTGGAGTACTGATTGCAATAGAAATGTCGAGGATAGGCTCGATACTTACTTGTTCATCAGTCATTGAGAAGCCAATTTCTTGCTGTGGGGATTCTTCCTTTGGCTCGTCCCACCCTGGCTCGTCCTTCAGACTGTTTGCTTGGGTCTCTGATGCATTGGGCAGCTTAGTGTCTAGGACACTCTCAAATTCTTATTCTTTCTATGGAACCTCCTAAATTTGGGCATTGAGAACAGGGGAAGATGTCTTCTATGGTCCCTTTTCTTCTTCGATATGTATAGGGGTCACAAGAGATAGTTTCGGGCTCTCATCATTGTCATATATCTTTATCATCTCACTTAATGGGTTTGACGCATTGGTCCTCCCAGGTGCTTCGACAGTCCCTGGCTGAGCCAAAATTCTTGTCGGTGATCCAGACGGTGGTGTTGTGAATTCAAGGTCGTTTAACCCAGTAATTTCATCAAGGTCTATAAATTTAGGGTCGCTCGGTCCCGTCTGGCTTTCATCCGGGTTGTCGGCAGTGAGCCTTTCCATGTTTATGATGTCTGGGTCATCTTGCAGTTGGTCAATTATCTGTTGTTCATTTTCTAACATGAGTAACCCCCTCTCCTACACATCCTGAGACTCAGGGGAACTTCTATCTTGCACCGGGGTTACCCCAAGAATCTCTGTTGTTTCAACCACTACCTGGGGAACTGCTGCTTCGACCACTATCATTTCTTCTCTGGCCCTGAGGGCCCCTTGAGCTGATTGTTCTAGGATTGTTGCATGTTCATCTAGGCTCATGGATTTGAACTTGGTCATATTAGGGTTGACCATCCTTCTAACGACTTCATCCCAATCCTGAGCATTTTCGGTGAAGACCTCATCTTCAAAATTATCGTGGGCGTAAGGCCAGTAGGACGACACTTGCAATGCATGCTTCAAGACTAAACCCCTTGGGTCATGTTTGTGAAAAAAAATGGTCTGGAAGTGAAACTCCAATTGGCTCAGTCCTTCCTACTTGGCTTGATCGATGTCTTTTACTAGGTAGATACCTATATGTTATCCATAAGGTATAAATGCCCTCTTCTTATCTTTCACTAGGGTAGCGTTGTAACCTTGCAGGATGGTTTGGTAGAAGATTTCTCCCACAACAAGCCGGTCGAGGACATGTGCTGGTAGGAGATGAGGTGCTCCAGTGGCCTTGAAAACCCTGATGTAGGTATCACACTCATCCAGATACTAGTGACCAACCTTTGATATCATCTTCTTGGCCGCAATCAGTAGTCTTGGACATTCTTTTTTGAAAAGAATAAAATGAATGCATGTGATGAATTCATTGTAGATGAGGGAGTAGGATTTTTTGTACTTGTTCTCCCATAAGATGCTGAAGTAAATGTGGACCAGGAGTTCTGAGGTGTGCCACCTCAATTTCATGCTGACAAAGACATTTCTGGTGCACATGATGTCCAGTAAATATAAATCCATGTAGAAGGATGGAGTCTCTGTTTCTTTCAGCGTCTGAGCCCATTGTATGCAGATTCTCAACTGCTTTGAAATGATGGCTCCCCAATTGAAATCTCTCCCAGAAATGGCCACTATGTAATCTAGAGGCATCTAGGCTTCTGAAAACCTAGAACAATCTTTCTCCCCATACAACCGACAGATGAGAGCCATTAGATAGATATACAACTCCCTTAAATTGGTCATCTGGTACCAGCCGGAGGTTCGATTGGTGTATTTTTTATCTTCTCTCCACCATGAAGCCATCACCCGACTAGTGTCATGGTGCTCGTAGACATTTATGATGAAATTGGTGCTCAGTCGCTCCTTTGGGTCTCTAAGTTTGTACTAACTCTGCACCTCTACCGGAAGGAAAACCCCAACACACTCACCATTGACGTCGTTAATCAAACATTTTTGTGTGTCCATGTGGTCGATGAGCCACTTCACGAGTTCTATGCAGGGGAAAAATGGAGTTCTCCTTGCCACCATGTGTAGGTATGATCTTCGAATATTTGAAAAAACTTCATCATCGAGCTTTCTCATATCGGGGTCGTTGTGCGGGATATATTCCGGGAATTCTTCCTTGCTGATCTTCTTGAAGAGTTATCCCCAGTGCGAGAGTACTGCTTTGGTCCTTGTGCTTTCCTCCATGTCTCCAAATTTCATAGGTTGAGTGAACACCTTCTTGGTAGACATCCTAATGACTGGTTTCGACCTTGGAGAAAATTCTTGTTGTTTCACAATCGCTCGGGAAGAGCCTTATCCTACCTCTGGTTCCTTTTTCTTCGACGCTCTCGGAGATCGCCTGGTGGTTGGTTTTCTTGGAGGCATTGTTATTTCCATTGAAACAATCCTTTAGGGATGGTGTACATAGCGACATTGGATAAAAATGTATATATGGAGTGAAAACATAGAAAATACAGATTGGTACATACTTGTAACGCTTGCTAAACCTTGTGGTTTGATACTCACAAGATCTCAAAAGATTTTGAATTGCTCGTCTCACTCCTCTGGATGCTTTGAAAATTTATTTGCACACAGAATGGCATCATTTACAATGGCTCAGGAGAATTTAAATGGGGAAGAAATTACCGTGTCGTATCAACCAATTAATTCGAGTGATGAGTGAATTTCAAACAAATCTATCACCGAATTTCTGCAATTTAATTCATCGTGGGTTGATGGTGGAAGCACAACGGGTGTTGTGTTCTATTGGTAATTTCAAATGGCCTTTTGATTTGCACACAAAGCATCAACTAATGTGATATTTGGAATTAATTATTCCCTTAAATGCTTTGAATCTAAACATATCTAGCACTAAAATGTCCCGTCGTGTCTCTTTCCTAGTGGGCGTATTGGGGATCAACAATGTGTTATGGGTGTTTTCATTGATATCCTTCGGTGAAAAACTTATGACGTTGATCGATTTCACCGTACGGTGCTGACGTGGTGAAACTAGCTTGGGACACGTGGCAATGAAGACCATTGACTTAACTCGTGAGTATTAGTTGGAGTCGGGACTTTCTTCAAGTTGTGCGTTCTTAAATTAAGCTTGGGATTGCCGATGCCGAAAAGGTATCGGGGATCAGTGATCGAGGATAAACCTATCATGTATTTTTCTTTGGGATAGAGTCTTTGAAAAAATGTCAATGTCGAAACGCCTTGGGAATCGGTGATCGGGGAAAACTCCATAGCATGGTCGCAATGTTCATCGTGATTTAGTTTTCTCCGATTCTGACAAGCGCGTCGAGTATCGACTATCAACGATATTATTTCCTTTTATTTTAAACGTTACTCCCTTCACATTTTACTGATGCCAAAGGGGATCGGTTGTTGATGATATCTATATGTGGTACTTGTCATGAAACAAAAAATTCCTTTCATTGATACCAGTGAAGATCGACGCTAGGCGATTGAGTTTTTCCGAGTGATTACTTTTCACCTTTTAATTTCTTTCGATGCCAAATATTTGAGCACGTCGAGTGAAGTGTGTTGGTTGTTGATTCCTTATTTAAGTGTTAGGCCTTTTTAATTCATGGGTTTTTTTAGAGTTGCACAAACTTGAATAACCAATGAGAGTCAAGAGAACAAGCAAAGACAAAAACATTTCTCAAAAGGAAAATCAATTTCAGACAGTGCAAAGATCAAGTGGTACCCAAAAAGTGGAAAATTGACAAAGGATTTTTAGGGTGTGCTGAGTTCTCAACACACTACTGGCCACATCATTGACCATAGTTGCTTCTTGTACACAATAAATGTTCTTGCTATCATGTTATCTATCAGGATAATCCCTCAATAGGTGTGGTTCTCCACATCCTGAACATTGCAAAGGTCCTTTCTTGGGATCCTTTCCTCTTTCTCTTGCTTGCTTTGCTGGTTTATTTCCACTTAGAGATGGAAATTTTTTCTAGTGTACACCTCTGCTTGGATGACCAAACTGTGCACCCTTCCTTGAGTTATTGTATGAAAGTGGCCTGAATCCCTTTTTCTGGAATCTACTCTTATCCTTCCTTTTCCTATCCTTAGAAGGCTCTTTCTTATGCTTAGACTGATCATAATTTTTATAAACCTAAATTTCACCATACATGCATACCTGACATCATGCCCTCTTACTTGCTATTTTTGCCAAGCCATCATTGAGCAAATCTTCTTAAAAACATTATTTTTGAAGATGTACGTGCCCTGCACCACTACTTCCTATGTACACATGCTTTCTGCACCACTACAACTCGTGTACATATGCTAGCTGCACCATTACAACCCACGTATACCCACAAAATTTGCAAAAATTAAAAAGTTGCAAGGAATTCGTTGAGATTATGGGCTATTGGGTAGTTTCCCAACTGATCCACTGCTTATAGCCTGTCACCCAACCGAATAACTATCCTTTTGTCATATAAAAGGAGGTGTTGCAGTCTCATTCATAACATAATCATAAGAAAAATGAAACTCTGCCCATTTCACATCCCCTCCTTGCCCCAAATAATTGCATCCACCTAGTGATACTTTCATAAGAATTTCCCATTCTTGCCTTTTTCCTCCATCATAAGCCTATGCCATTTCCCTAGAATAAGTGTGAGAGGAGAAATATACGTGGAATTGCAGTTGGAGCTTGGTGAAGAGGAGCCTGAACCAGGTTCGTGGAGCAGTCGCCGACCTTTGTTGTAAGTAAACATTGTGATATCAATAAAAGAAATACTTTTCCTGTCCTGAAATATGATGTGTCAAATGTTTGTATTCAATTTATGTTTAATTCTAACATCTAACCCATGATTTATATATGATATACATGTTTGTAGTTTCCTTTTTATCTATTTGTGAATGCAGGTCAGCCTTGGGAGGAGGCTTGCAGTCAGGGGAGCTATCGAATGCGAGAGGATCAACATCAGACACAAAGTAAAAGGTAAAGTCACCTGATCTTTTCACTTTGTCTTTCATGTATGAATTCAGGGTATGTTCAGGGTAGTTATAAAGGTAGGAGACTCTTAGATAGTTAGATATGCCTACATGTTGAACCCTAGTGTATTCCATAGGGGGTTTTTCCCGCTATAGAAGAACTGGCGACCATACTGGGGAAACCTCTAGGGTTTTAGGGGATTTTATGGGTGTTTGATTGGTTTTTACCTTTTGAGTTTCTTTCTGAGTCTGCCAAGTCTTTACGGTATTTTGGTCACCTGTTGGTGCCATACCAGTTCTCCCTGCCCTATTAGTATACCTGTTTGTCTTATTTTTTGAGGAGTTACAGAGGTGTATGCGGTCTGTAGTGGGTCTGCATGCATACATACGTGCCCTGCTTTTAGACAACCAACGTACATGTGCAGGCTGTTGAAGTATCAATTGTGTGCCCGTGTCAAGAAATTTTTCTTTAAGAAGAGGCAGTCAACCTCTTCCCTGATTGAAGTATGACTTCTAAGGGTTTCTTGATTAAGTACAATGTCTCTGTTTTTACAGTCAAAGCCTGGGTTTGATGTCAGTTTGGTTATCTCTTCAAAGATTTCTTGCGTTTAGTTCAGAAGGGTTTTAGGCAAGTCTTCGAGTCTTTTTGATCAACTTGTTAGGTGTCTTCGGTGACTCCCTGAGATCCGCTGTGGGCCAGAGGTCAGTTCTCAGTATTGTCTTGTTTTTCAATTTTTCCCCTTTCGCTTGCTTTAAAGAAAAGAAAAAGAATTTATTTCAAGTTTCTTGTTTGAAGCATAAAAAAAAATAGAAAAAGCTTTCATTTCTTTGTTTGGTTAAGTAGTTGGGTTGATTATTTTGCTTATTAGGAAAAATATTTTTTTTCTTAAGTTCTTTACTGATTGCTTAGAACATTAAGTAGCTTGTAGTCGAGTGAAATTTCGTTTTAGGTTTTCCTTTAAAATATCTTAGAAAAGGTAGTTATGAAAAGTTGGTTAAAGAGTTAGTTGCAAATTGTTATTTATTAAATAGAAGTAATTTTTCTTCCAGTTTCATTTGTTTCTCCTTCTTCGAGTCTCAAAACACACCACTAGTTTCGTTGTCATTTAATTGACTTAAAATAATCCATTTAAAATTAACGCTAATTTAAAATCAACTAGACTTTATGTTTGTAGGGCCAATCAACTAGTCTAGGCTAAATCCTTGAATTAGGTTGGAGAGGAAACTCTTCAAAGACAAACATTGGAGTCAGTGCTAGGGAGTGTAGAAAGTACAGTAAACGTGAAAGTTATTTGGGACCCCCCTCTAACACAGGGGCTAAACACGAGATCACGTGTAGAAAGGTAGCGGAGATAACCCCTCCAAAGCCAGACCAAGCGTAGTGGGGAACACATATTGAGGACTTGTTGTGGGATATTGTTGGTTGCATTTGCATACAGAGCTTCGTGGACCCTAAATCCATTTAGGATCCTCAGTTTTCTTTTGGACCACTTGCTTCCGATACCCTCAGTAGGTTTTGGTCTTAGTTACCATGCTCATTGTGGTCCACTCGACTGTCGACTGTACCCTCCTAGTGACTGTTCGCGAGCTGGAAACCTAGTTGCCTTTATTTTAGAGACTTACACAGATGACTGTGGGGATATACCGCGGTACCTTGTTACACATCAAAATTACTCATTACGATGATGGCCTAGTGTCGTCATTACCAAATTTAGTAAGTGTCGCATTTCACCCATAAGTGTCACAAATATCATAATGTCATCTTGCCCATGTTGTGTCTCGGATGACATTATGAAGAACACTTACAAGACACCTCAAAAGACTAGTTTTGAAGAGGAGAAGTCATTTGAAAAATAGTACAAGTCTTTTGCCACTGAGAAAACCACTAAAAAATCAATTTTGGAAGGCAACGCTCCCCTATACACTGTCAGTGAGTGCTAATGCTCTGCTACCCCTTTTGGGGGAGCGTTCCAATGCTCTGTGCCCCATTCTGAGGGAGCACTGGGCTTTTTTGAGCGAATCTTTGGATTGTTGAGAGAAACCATGGAAGAAACCCTTCATATATGGAGTTGGTTGGGTTTGGATCTCAGGTCAAGGCTCGACTTTAGGAAAGATACACAACTAAAGGAAAATAATCGTCAACTTATCCCAAGGATCTCTTAAGTGGTTAGGCCTCTCCAAGCCTATATAAGGAGGCCTCTTCATGGTGAAAGGGGATACATTGTGAAGTATCAAACTTATGATCTCATAAGTGAGATATAATTGAAGCATCAACATTCTGTGTGGATTATTTGAGAAAGGGTCTAGATAAAGGGAGCTTGGTGAAGCTCCTGCACTACATCCATGGCTGTAAGCACCACTTTGTTCTCATTATTATAAATCTATGCTTGGCCTGTTTCCTTTAAATTTTGCGTACATTTCATGAACTTGTTTCTTTCATAGATTCATTATGAAGCTAATCATGGTAGAGTAGGAAGTATCATTATTGTTTATCATTGTACCAAAGGACCTTTCGAAGAACTTGGAGTTCAAGATAAACCTTGATCAAGCAAGGAAAAATGTCGGTAAAAAGGTATTTACTATTCTTCCTTCCTCTTCTTTGATAGTTTAGATTTATAAAAAGGAATGCCAGTGTACAAAATAACACTTTCTGTCTTGGAGTTAGAGGTCTAGTATCCAAGAGGAAATCCACTTGTCCGCAGGAGGATTATCCTATAACAGAAATTGGTGACTCCACTAGGGAGGGACCTTGATTTCTGTTTCCTTTCCTAGATCTTGTCTTGGTATTTTGCTCATTATTTGACCTTCTCCATACTGTCTAATTGTTTCTTAGATCTGATTGATTGACTCTTGATTTCATCATATTCAATTTGATTGAATGAGTTTTCTTGATTTTTTGATTTTCTGGACATTTTTCTGAATTTGTAGAGACTAGCGCTCCCCTACCTCTTCTACAGGAGCGTTGGCACTCCCTGCTGGTCTTACACATAGCGTTGGAATACTCTGGTGCTCTTTACACCAGAGCACTGCCCCTTTTTTGTGAAAAATCTTCTAGGGTTTCATTCTCTAAGGTTCATTTCTTTCTTTTGGCACTTGCGCAGGGTCTCATAGTCTCAGTACATCTTTGTCTTGGCCTTCAACACTTTGTTTTCTAAGAATTGGTCACCTTTTGTTTGGAATTTTGACATTTTATTTCCTTATTTTGAAGTCACTCTTTGTCTTTGATGATTTAGAGTCAACTTACCATTTTCCTCTCATTTATCTGACTGAGTGGAAGCTTTTATGAGGAAATCCAAAGTTTTGTGAACCATTCCATTTGATCTTTGAGGTTAGTTTTCCAACATTTCTCTTTTGTTTGATATTTTTGGTTTTCTTTTTGCAAGTTTTGTCATCTTTGTCTTTCTTATTTAAATCACGACGAGAGTGTGTTTTTGTTTGTGTGAAACTTGATTCTGATTGTCTGAATCTTGTTGATCTTAAAGTCTAAATGACATAGGGAGATTTACATAAGATTGATTATCATTCACACATAAAGTGAAAGGGTACATTTTTTATGATTGTTTTTGGATATTAGAAAGGAATTCTATGAAATATTTAGCATTATACTGGATTTGATTGAGAAACAATTGTTTGAGGATTCTGCATCTTAGTGTTTGACAGTGAAAAGAACATTCTTCTCTTTCCCTTAATGAGGCATTCATTGAAAAAAAAGGACTGCTTATAATTTCTTATGCATTTTTTGGGGGGATTGAGTCATAATACCATCAATTTCACTTTCATACACCCTTGAGTAAAGAACAAATACAAAATTAACACTAATTAAAATTTATCTAGAACATTTTGTTTTTAGAATCTTCCACCAACATTAGACTGGGAGTAGCACTTTGTATTAGGCTGTGAGTAAAACTCTCCAAAGTATTCAAAACAAACATTAGCATATTGCGATAGGGAGAGAAAAATCCAATTGTTGTATAGGCTTTCTGGGATCCCCCTCTCACACAGGGGTTATGCACAAGGTCGCATTCGAGAGAGTTATGGAGATTACCCCTCCGTGGTTCAATCATTTGTAGTTTCTAGATCATATATTGAGGGTTCTTCTTGAGGTTCATCTGGTTTCATTTGGTATCGGTGCTTCGTGAACTCTGAATCCATTCGGGGTCCTCTGGAGTTCTACCAGTCCACTTGTCCTTAGTTCTCAGACTTGTTATCCTGCTCATACATTCAAATCAGACTGTCGACTGTACCTGCCCAGGGGTTGACTGCGAGATGGTGTCCTTAGTAGCCATAATATTTAGGTACTTACACAAGGTGACAGTGAAGGGAAGTCTCACTGTACCTGGAACATACGTTGGTCAAACTCATTCGGGCTCCTTGGAGGGTAAATCCACAATTACTGCATGGAAGCTTGCACCAAGGCGTAAGTCCATTAAGCAGGTCGCCATCTTAACTGTTCCACCATATCCTATCCCCTTCTTGACTTGATCATGTGACATTGGATTTCATCACCAACTAGTACGGTTATCGAGAGAAGGTTTTGTTTGCTTGGTTTGATTCCTAGATTTGATTAGTGCATGCTGTTTATTTTTAGTTAGTTGGCCATATATTTTTTCCGTCAACTTTTTTCTGCCAACATCGACTCTCCACACCATTCACATAGGGTACAGGGACTTCCCCCAGAAAATATGGAAGATTCCAACCCTTTACCCCCTCATTATATGGAGGTCTCTCCTCAATAGAGTGAGGTCCACGATGTTATAACCTCACAGGAGGAAGTTTCCACCTCTTTAGAAGATTTTCGAATTGTTACGGATCCTTTGGAGGCTTTCCACATTCCTGCGGGATATGAAAGGCATTTTCTCCAAATGAATTCACCGGAGAACTTGTTTTCATTGATCCTTTTGAAATTCCAACTGGGTATCATTCTAATCCTTGGGTCATAAACCCCCTTTGGATTTCTGATATAGTTCAAATCCCACCTCGCATGGTGCAATACCTTTACAGATTAAGGACAGGTGCCGATATACCTATCATATCCTAAATACCCAAAACATCTGTTACCTAACCGTACCTTTAGATCATTTTACTGCTACAAATGTTAGTTCCATTGCACCGTCTGTTGGTCTGAACATGTAGTCTGTTGGTCCAAGTTCCACAATTTCTCTCCAGATGGCCCATTCTACAATGGTCCCTCACATTGCGACTATTTCCACCAGTAATTTGGTGGTTAGCCAAGATCCCATTCGTACACCACTATCATCTAGGTTTTCCTCGTCACTTCCCCTTAGGTACAGAGCACTGAATTATTTCATTGTCAACACTACCCAAGTTATACCTGGAAGTTCTATACCTACACCACAACCCGGAGGGATCGACCTTGGTGGATCTAATCCATTAAGAGACATCAATCAGTCGTTTACGTCTGGTTTCCAAATTCCATGGACTCAACCTCATGCTGGGGGGAAACCTCCTTTTGGAGGGAAACCTCCGTTTGGGGGCAACCTCCTTTCAGAGGGAAACCTCCATTTGGAGGGAAACCTCTATTTGGGGGGAAACCTCTATTTGGAGGAAAACCTCATGCTGGCAGTCATCCTTAAACTGGAGCCCATCATCAACCTTCTAGATAGAATGCGTCTACAACGCCCAATCCTTGGTACACTCCTTTTCCGAGAAATCCACTATTCTCTGTGGGGAAACATTCTCAAGGAAAACAACAACCTTAACCTCCTTATGGAAAAAATGTCTATCCACCTTATGGACAAACCCATCAACCAAATTATAATCCTCAAAACCCATCAGGTTATCCTCCGCTCACACATGTTTCTCAACCCTCCTCAAATCCTGTTTACTCTGGTCAACAACAATCGTATGTAGGAGGACCTACTGGTTACAATTATCCATGTAACCCAGTTTATGGTCCTACTGGTGTCCCTATGCCACACCAGTATCACCCTTAGGTTAACCGACAACTACCGTTTCTTGCTACTCTGGATCTCCCAGACTTGTCTCAGTTGACCAATGATCCTATCCTACATTATCCTTTCTAGCCAGTGATTCCAGCTAAACTACCTTATGATATTCCAAAATTTGACGGTAAACCTGGAGAAGACCCAAATAACCATGTGATGAATTTCCATTTATGGTGATCATCGAACTCCTTAATGGACGACTCTATCCATTTACGTCTTTTTCAGCGAACACTTATGGGCTCAACAACCAAGTGGTATATCAAACTTCCACATGGTTCTTTCCAAGATTTTAACTCCCTTTCCATGTCCTTTCTCATGCACTTTCAACTACCCATTCGATATGAGACGGGTACTGAAATCTTGACCTCCCTTCATCAGAAAAACTCTGTACATATCTTCGATCATATTCATGAGTGGAGACGACGACGAAGGTTGATCAAAGCAGTCATTCCTGACCAATTATTGGCAGAATGGTTCACTAAATCACTGTTACCCCCTATTGCTCGTGATGTCACCATGGGTGGTGTAGTCATCGAGGAAGAGGCCATTTATCGGGCTCAATACTTAGATTTGGTTTATTCCCAATCTGGTACTTTGTATGAATTAATCCCAAATTCTACCCATGCAAATACCGATCCATATAAACCATCATCCATGTCACATGAATATGTAGTTATCGGCTTCATCGAAATCCAATTTGTTTCCTAGTCGAATGGAACGACAAATTGATCTACTCCGGCATCCTCTTCCAGTTCGACCACACCCTCCTCTACCTCCCCCCAAACTCAAATCTCTGAGGTGAATGCAGTTCAATCTACCCCTTCACAACAAACCGGAGGTAAGAAGAAGACAAAGAACAACAAAAAAAAGAATAATAACACCGAACAACTGAAAGCTCAAAACCCACCACCTTCTAACGAAAATAAACCACAACAGAAACTAAAGTTCCTATGTCTTATTTGTGGTGAATATCACTACACTCGAGACTTTCCACATCGCGATGAAGTGGCCAGACTTTTCAAGGGGAATTCCCAACCCACCGTGCTTACTCAACCTTTTCCATAGAAACAATCTATGGTTGCTCAAACCCCCTCTCTAGGGGGAAGTTCTAGCCATCCTCCCCATGATGAAGCCTCGACAAGTTCCCACATTTACATGTTTAACATGATTTATTTAACCACCCGCTCTACGACATACGACACACCAGTTAAACCTGACAAAGGAAAAGTCACTAATGGTACCGATACTTTACTGGATCCATCACCATCCTCCGTTAGTCCTTCATCAGTTAGTCCTCTATTTGGACCACTTCATATTGAGAAACCTGCGTTTGACTCTATCTTACGCCCTCCTAAGAGAACTATCCGTAAATCTACCTTTAATCCTAGTTCAGGTGCCGCCCATAACTGCAACATTGTTGAAGATTTGGCTCAAGCACCATGTGCTATCTCTGCGTTAGAAGTTCTACAACACTGCCCCAGTCAACGTAGAATGCTCTTGGATGCTATTGGTACTGTTGATCCTGAGTCTTCTAACAATATCATGTTTAACCTGGACAATTATACATCTCGACTCTCCCACCAACTTTCTTTCCAAATTGATGTTGTTGTTCACAATCAACAAATTCACCGAACCATTTTGGATGAGGGAGACTCTACTTGTGTCATGTCTTTATCATGTTGGAAAGGTTTAAAATCACCCCCACTTAACAAATCCCCAATGATGTTATGCGCATTCAATGGTTGAGGTTTTCATCCCAGTGGGATTTTGCAGTCCCTGCCCGTCGATTTGGGCGAAAAAACTGTCACTGTTGATGTCAAGGTGGTTGATGCTCCTCTTGATTACAACTCGTTACTTGGAAGAAGTTGGTTTTATGCTATGACTATCATTGCTTCATCGGTATTTTGATGTGTACAATTTCCTCATCAGGGAAAAATTGTCACTATCGATTAGTTATGTTAGCGTCAGAAGTCACTCCTAGATTGCAGCAGGAGCAGAGCCCGACGCCCATCAGTTTATGTCACGATTTGTTTATAAAAAGGGGTGATCGAATTGAAGTTAGCTCAAAACAATATTGTTCTAACTCCGAAACTAGTCCAGGCATGCATGGTCAAGTGAGGTCATAGATAAAATTCAGACAGTGAGTTGTAGTAAGGGTGAATAGGGGGAAGACTTGTATAAGAGAAATGCAAAAGGTCTATCATAAACATCAGGTTTCTAACAGATTATAGGAGAAAACATCTAAATGCAAGATCTTCTTACATTCAAATGCAGAAAACCGGAGAATACAATAATGCAACAATAAATCCTTTATCGTAACATAATTGCAATAATTCATGTGAATTAGTCAATCATGAACTCCCTCGGTATGAGATGAAAACTAGATGGGGTAAGAAAACTGTTTTTCATTAAACAAGAAATCTTACATACAGATGCATAACCAGAGAACTAGAGTGTTTGTTAAAACTTTACAATCGAGAGCTTCTCTCTACCATCGATCCTTGGAAAAATATCAAAACTAAGTATATATACTCCTAAACATTTGCCCAACAGAGGCCTCCCAGACTTTCGGGATGAGGTGTCTCTTCAATCAAATCTGGCCTGCACTCCTCTATCATACGCCACCTTAATTTTGCATGGATCACGCCAGGGGGTAGATGGGCCCTTAAATGATGAATTAGCGTGCGCAGGCTTCCCTGGTGAGTCGAGGACTCAGCATGGCTTCTGTGGAAAGAACCAGTACAGAGGACCATCTCGGGCAGACTTCCCACCGGGACATCCATACCTTGCAATTAACGAGTGAGGTGAGGTTTCAACCACCCTCTCTCTTCTTCATTTACTCTGAGAAGGTATCAAGGTTGAGATCAAGTTGAACTGGCACCTGGAGAATACGGTGATCCCTTCTATAGCTATACCCGACACTTCGTCCCTTTGCACAAATCTTTCTATCACCTCCAAGTGACTACGGGCTGTGACCTTGTGCCTATATTCAAAGGTGCTTTCGGCGTTTCGGGGTTCATGGATAGGAAGGAGAAGATCCTTTCTCTTCAAATTTGCGATGGGCGAAATGCCGAGAGGGCCTAATGGGTGCCATGTGCCCCTTTCTGATTTGATGGTCCTGAACTAATTCAGTAATACTGTGGGCCCAGGTCCGGGACGTCTTCGACACTTCGCGTCTCAGGGATATGAAAGAGCTGCTCCTTGCACCTCGAAGTCACGATGGGAGTAAAGGAAAAGAGCCTAATCACGCACCACGTGTCCCTCCAGGATGAACGACTAAGATCGCTCTCGACTCTTCAGGACCTGTCTTGCCAAATGATAAACCTTAGTGCCCCTCCTCCAGGCTTTCTCCTTTGTGACCAGGTGCCAAAACCATGGGCTCGACTCTGGGTGATTTCGGCGCTTTGAGGTTCAAGGTTTCGAGATGTGATATGACGAGAAACCTTTACTCTTCGAACTCCTGAATGCCGATATGCCGACGTAACTAGATCTTGCGCCATTCGTCACTGGATCAGATGACCTCGATTTTGTCTTGAAATATAGGTGCTTTCTCTAGCACTATATCTCGGGTAACTTGGTATCCCCGAAATCCTGGTGACCATCGATCAACTGTACAGATGGATATTGGCCGCTGACAACAAAACTTCGCCCGCTCGCTTGACTTGTAACCTGAAATGAGATTCTTCCGTGCTGCACTTGGGCGCTTTTCATGTAGCCTGCAGACCTGGGTACTTTTGTTCCCAAGACAAAAATTGTTTCTAACATTAGGCTCCATGGGGGATAGAGTCATCCCTATGATGCTCTAAGAACTCATTTTGCAGCTTCAGTGCCTTCTGTTGGGCTATGGAGTCATTTACTGAGCTGGAAATAATAAAAAAGAAAATGAACAAAGAACCAAAAGGACAATATTTACAAACAAAGGAGCCGTCTAAGGCTCAAACAAAACATTTCTTCAGAAAATGCCCATTTACTGGGATGTTGAAAACCTCTTCACCCTCCAAATCCTGCAACCTCTATGTGTTGTTTGAGAAAACCTCAGAGATTTTGAAAGGCCCGATCCATAGGGCATCAAACTTTCTGTGTTTGCCCTTATCTTGCATGGGTGCATCCCACTTAAGCACCAAATCCCCGATCTCAAATTCTTTCTTCTTGAATTTCCTGTCAAAAGCCAATTTGACCTTCTGCTGATGGTCCTGAATTCTATCCATTACCTGCTCTCTGGCCTGCTGGACTTCCACCAGTTGATGAACTCTTCTGATCATGTCATCAGGATCTTCTTGATGATCCTGGAAGAACTTTGCTACAGGAATGGCTAGCTGAGAAGGGAAAACAACTTCTTCTCCATAAACTAATTGGAAAGGGGATATGCCTATAGATCTCTTTGTGGTCACTCAATCAACCCATAGAGCAAATTTCAACTTTGAATCCACCCTTTTATTGTCCTCCAATAGTCTTTTGATGATCCTTATCAGACTTTTGTTGGAGGACTCTGCTAAACCATTGCCCTGGGGATAGTATGGGGTGGAGTGAATCAGTTTGATCCCAAATTTCTCACAGAACTTGGCTAACGGCTCAACCTTGAATGAGGCTACGTTATGAGTAAAAATCTTTCTTGGGCAACTAAATCTTGTGATGAGGTCTTCCAGGAATCCAATAATTAGCTTGTGGGAAGCACTCCTGGTGGGGATAGATTCGATCCACTTAGTAAATAAATCTATAGCAGTCAGGATCCATCTGTGCTTCCCACTGGAAGCAGGGTGGATTTCTCCAATAAAATCTAGGCCCCATTGTTGGAAAGGTCTTGAAACAACTACAGGCTTTAAAGGTAGAGATTTGAGCTGTTGCTTTCCTGAAAAACTTTGGCATGGGATGCAGGCTCTAACTTCTCTACAAACATCAGTGAACAAGGTGGGCCAGTAGTACCCAGCTCTGAGAATTTTGTGAGCTGTGGTCTTCCAGAAATGGTGCCCTCTACATAGGCCACTGTGAAATCCAACCATGATCTTGTCAGCCTCTTGTGGATTCATACATTTTAAAAGAACCCCCAGAGGTCTCTCTAGTATAAAATTTGATCGACAAGGCAGTATATGACTACTTTGAGCTTCAAAGCTCTTGCCTTGTTTCTTTCCAGGCCATCTGGAGGCCGCAACTCCTGCAAAAAATAGATGACATCCTTATACCAAGGACATCGAGCCAACATGGGTTCTGTTTGAGGGTCTACATCCAACAACTGATTATACTGATTTTTTGAACATGCATTGATGAAATCTGTTAGCGATATTTCTTGTCTCATGGCAAGAAATAGAAACAAGACAGTGAAAGTCCCGAATCCCCAAGAGTCAATAGGGACCGTCCATCTGGAAAGGACGCGTGGCAGGAGATCAACGTCATTGGGGAGGGTCCTGACAAGGAAGCGTCCATCTGAGTTGAATCCATCGGGATATCGGAGATCCCGGGAGCGAGAGTTTTGTGCATTGTAGAATCGCGATACGCGATTTCCTGATCGTGACAAAGGTGGACCCCAGAAGAGGTCACGCGAGAAAAGAACAGGTGGTAGGCGAAAGCAGGATTCGACATATCGCGATTCCCGTGGACTTATGTTTTTTGGCATCGCAAGTGCTGAAACTCCGACAGAGGTATAGGGTTGCGGTCTTATGAGGGATGGTCGTATGGACCAAAGAGCCTAGTCAGGAGGGCTAGCGCATAGAAAGGCGCTCATCGGAGAATCGGTGATCGGGAGTTCAAAGGGTCAAGAACTCTTGACAACGGGGAACATGAAACCCCGAAACCCGATACGGAGTCGGGGAAAAGTCACGGTGAAGTACAGGAGACCATGA
>CBVK0103916717.1:0-21144 GCA_900067695.1 Picea abies | reverse complement strand
GGTTTTCATCAGGGATTCCACTCAGGGATCTAAAAGCCGCTTCGGCTCAGCAGAAAAGGAGAAAAAGGGTGGGTGAAGCCTCGCGTCACCCATTTATTGCAGAGTATGGAGGCCCTGACTGAAATTTACCCAGGAGGGTCCCTTGTACCGGTTCTCTTCAGGAAATCCATGCCAAGTCTCCAACTCACTAGAGGAACCTGCACATGCCAGTTCTATATTCAAAGGGCTCAACTACCCCCTGGCACGAGCCATGCTGAATTAAGGAGGTAGGGGAGCAGAGGACAGATTTGATTGAGGCAGACTGCCAACCCATCCTGATAGAGAAACTCCTCAATGTCAAGCATTGAATCCATGATATGATCGTGCCTTCATCACCTGAGTCAGTTCCAAGTATATGTAGGCATTTTCGCCATTTTGTAAAGGTATCGATGGTAGAGCAGAGCTCCCTACTATAATGTTTTAACATCTATTCTAGCTTTCAGCTTATGCACCTGTATATGAGATTTCTTGTTTTATAACAGACAGTTCTTCTTACTCTGGCTATTTTCATCTCATGCTAAGAGAGTTCGTGATTGACTGAGTCGCGCAAGTTATTGCAGTTATGTTATGATAAAATATTTGTTGTTGCATTACTGCATTCTCTGGTTTTGCGTTTGAATGTAAGATGATATTTCATTTGGACGTATTCTTCCTCAGTCTATTAGAAACCTGTTGTTTATAACAAACCTCTGCATTCCTATCATATAATTCTTCCGCCTGTTCACCCTTTACTACAACCCACTATCTAAAATTTACGCAAGACCTCACTTGCTCATGCATACCTGGCCTGGTTTCAGAGTTGGAACGCTATTGTTTTGAGTTTCCTTCCATTCGATCACCCATCTATGAACAATCGTGACATAAAATTGATGGGCGTCGGGCTCTTCTCCTGATAGCAATCCAAGAGTGACTTCCGTCGCCAACATTTCTGGCGGCGTTTTCGGAGACGAAGTTGAAGATTTTCCTTGGGAAGAATGACAACGATCAACTGATTCTGAAGGTGCATCGGAAATCAGAATTATTCAGATTGCTATTGTGCACCTGACGACTCCACTGTGGTGACTCCATTGTTTCCACTTTACTGTTTCAATTGTGGCCACTGTTGGCACACCTGAAAGCTGACCTAGAGGATCTTTCTCGAGAAGGTTTCAGCGGCTGCTTTCTCAGCCTGAGAAGCTTCCTGGGGTAACGACAACGTTAAGAATCTGGCCTTTGATGGTGAACAAGGATTGGGCATATTTGAAGCTGTGCATATTTCACCTGGCGACTCCATGATTCGAGGATCAATTGGCGACCACTGGTTCGATATGGAGGAAATCCTGGCTCGAAGGTTTGCTCTGTTTAATTTTTCTGCTATTCCTGGTTTTCCTAATGTTGTCCCCTCTATGGATGAATGGGGTGATTATTTGCCCAGATTTAGAGAGCGTGAAGAGGACAACCCTGCTCAACACCTTAGTGAGTTTCATGAACTCATGCGTCAGTGGGAGATACATCATGAGGATGTGTTACTGAAGATGTTCATGTTCTTGTTAGCAGGGGATGCACGTAAATGGTACCATTCTTTACCCCCTAATAGAATTTCTTCACTCCATGGATTCCATGCAGCTTTCACCACCTATTGTTAGAGGTTGTACCCCCCTGAGTTAATTTGTCATAATTGTTGTGAGGGATACCACAACTCTATACAAGAGAAATTTGTTTCTGACGTAAGCTGTGGGGAGGATCCTGATGACCTGGATCAGGAATCAGTCATTTCTCCTCCCCATTCGTCTGCTGTGAGCGGAGTTATGGAACTGATAAAATCTATCACTACCAGATTTGACAGCTGGGAAGCTGAACAATGCGCTGAGGGTTTCCCACCCTTTGAAGCAGAGGCCCTTAGCAGCTCTACTGAGGGTGATTATGGAAAAAGCTTTCCCATGGGTCTTGTTTATGGTCATTATGAATCTGACCCATGGGAGCGCCAAGAAGAAGAAATCCTCCCAGATATGATTATGTCTGATGAGGGCTGTAAGGATAGAAGACTAGGGGAGGAAGTTTCTCTGAGTGAACTAATGATATCTCTCATTGCCCAACATGCAAGGTTAAAATCTGAGGACAATGGGGAGGATTTTCCAGTCTCTGAGGCAGATGTTCAAGATGGCTCTCTCGAGGAGAATATTGAAGATCCCGTAAGCGCATTAACATCTGTCCCCGATGAGCTTGCTGTCTCAGAATAAAATGATGAAGTGGTACTTGGGGAAGAGGACTGTTCTCTTTTTCTTCAAGAGATTTCCCATGATGTATTTGCATTTGGGAATGGAAAGGAGGATCTGGAGATCATTCCTTTTTTGCAAGATGAAGAAGTCTGGTGCTCACCCAACTTTAGCGACTATTTAGTTGAAGAGCAGCAGAGCCCCACATCACAGATTGATGACCTAGGTAGCAGCCAGCCCGTGTATGATAGCTATGAATAAGGTTCTGAGCTGGACACCCAGAAATTCCAAGAGAAGACTGCAGAGCCTTCTCCTCTGTTCATAAATGAAAGACAATACAAGGAAATCAGCCCCCCTGAGCAGCAAATTGAAAAGCAGAGCTTTCCCACAGGTCCTATCTATGATGATTACGACTCTGACCCTTGGGAGAGCCAAGAAGAGGCACCAGAAGAACCAGATGAGCAGTTGAAGACACAGTTTATAGACTACGCAGAGCCAGTCAATGAGCAGCCACCACCTGAGATCAGTGAGCCTACGTTAGTTGTCCACCATCAACCTATGCTTATCAGATATATTCAGCCGCAGGTGAACAACTGTGTAGCAGAAGAGGTCGTCTGTCACCAATTCCTTGGAAATGGCCACTCATTCGATGACTCTGTCAGCAAATAAATGGAGTGGCATTTCCCCTATGCCTTGGATCCGCCCTATTTCATCTCAACTCCAGCCTGTAAGGAGGAGTTGAAGAGTGTAGCCATTCTGCTGTCATGGTTACACCATCTGCTGGTGATCATCGACATAAGGAAGGAGCTTCTATCCAGGAAGCTGCTTGAATGGCTACGGTGGAAGTTCTCTTTCACCTAGCCCATGTAAAATATTTTATTATTTTAGGATTGTGTATAAATAAGATCCTTTGAGCATGTAGCTTTATTTTGTTACTTTTATTTTTCGGCCTGTATTTTCAGCAGCGAGATGTTTTCAACATGACTCCATAGCCCAACAGCAAGGCATTGAATCTGCGGAATGAGTTCTTAGAGCATCGCAGGGATGACTCTATCCCCCATGGAGCCTAATGTTAGCGATATTTCTTGTCTCGGGACAAGAAATAGAAACAAGATAGCGAAAGTCCCGAATCCCTGAGAGTCAATAGGGACCATCCATATGGAAAGAACGCGTGGTAGGAGATCAACATCATCGGGGAGGGTCCCGACAGGGAAGCGTCCATTGGAGTTGAAGCCATCGGGATATCGGAGATCCCGGGAGTGAGAGTTTTGTGCATTACAGAATTGCGATACGCGATTTCTCGATCGTGAAAAAGGTGGACCCCAGAAGAGGTCACGCAAGAAAAGAACAGGTGGCAGGCGAAAGCGGGATTCGACATATCGCGAGTCCTGTGGACTTATGTTTTTTGGCATCGCAAGTGCCGAAACTCCGACGGAGGTATAGGGCTGCGGTCTTATGAGGGATGGTCGTATGGACCAAAGAGCCTAGTCAGGAGGGCTAGCGCATAGAAAGGCACTCATCGGAGAATCGGTGATTGGGAGTTCAAAGGGTCAAGAACTCTTGACAACAGGGAACGCGAAACCCCGAAACCCGATACAGAGTCGGGGAAAAGTCACGATGAAGTACAGGAGACCATGATAAAAGCCGCTTCGGCTCAGTAGAAAAGGAGAAAGAGGGTGGGTGAAGCCTCGCGTCACCCATTTATTGCAGAGTATGGAGGCCTCGGCTGAAATTTACCCAGGAGGGTCCCTTGTACTTGTTCTCTTCAGGAAAGCCAAGCCGAGTCTCCAACTCACCAGAGGAACCTGCACACACCAGTTCGATATTCAAAGGGCTCAGCTACCCCTTGGCACGAGCCATGCTGAATTAAGGAGGCAGGGGAGCAGAGGACAGATTTGATTGAGGCAGACTGATAGCCCATCCTGATAGAGAAGCTCCTCAACATCAAGCATTGAATTCATGATATGATCGCGCCTTCAGCACCTGAGTCAGTTTCAAGTATATGTAGGCGTTTTCGTCATTTTGTAAAGGTATTGATGGTAGAGCATAGCTCCCTACTGTAATGTTTTAACAACTATTCTAGCTTTCAGCTTATGCACCTGTATATGAGATTTCTTGTTTTATAATAGACCATTCTTCTTACTCCGGCTATTTTCATCTCATGCTAAGAGAGTTCGTGATTGACTGAGTCGCGCGAGTTATTGTAGTTATGTTATGATAAAAGATTTGTTGTTGCATTACTGCATTCTTTGGTTTTGCGTTTGAATGTAAGATGATATTTCATTTGGACGTCTTCTTCCTCAGTCTGTTAGAAACCTGCTGTTTATAACAGACCTCTGCGTTCCTCTCATATAAGTCTTCCGCTTGTTCACCCTTTACTACAGCTCACTGTCTGAAATTTATGCAACACCTCACTTGATCATGCATACCTGGCCTGGTTTCAGAGTTGTAACGCTATTGTTTTGAGTGTCCTTCCATTCGATCACCCATCTATGAACAATCGTGACATAAAACTGATGGGCGTTGGGCTCTGCTCCTGATAGCAATCCAGGAGTGACTTCCGTCGCCAACAAAATCTACCCCCAAGGCTTTGCAATTTTCTTCAGCCAACAGCTTGGCTAAGCCTTGACCTTTGATCAATTTGGTAGGCCTTATTTCCAAGTCAAACTCCAGGATCTTGGCTATCCACTTACTCCTCCCATCTATGTCGGGCTGTACAAGGATGTCCTTCACAGAGGCTGAAGGAACGTATGCGGTCACTTTTGAGTGCAAGACGTAGACTCTGAAAGCTTTGAGAGCTTTCACTAAGGCATAGGCCTGTTTCTCCATGATTTCATACCTGATCTTTGCATCTCTTAATTCCTTGTTGAACAATGGGTTTCTCTCGCCCTTCCTCATTTTCCTGCAACAAGACCGCTGCTACTGTATCAAAAGAAGCAAAAGAGAAAATTAGGAAATCTTTGGAATAGTTAGGACTGATCAGCCCAGGTGCCTCAGTCAATGCCCTTTTTATTTGGACAAAAGATTCCCTGGGTTCAGCAGTCCATTTCACTTCATTTCCCTTCCTGAGCATGGCTGTGATGTGTTTCACCAGCTCAACAAAATTTGAGACGAATCTCCTGAGAAAATTAATCTTCCCCAAAAAGTCCTGAAATTCCTTCTTAGATATAGGAAGTGATAGGGTCTGAATTTCCTCTACCCTACTGGGATCAATTCTTACTCCCTTTGTTGATACTATATGGCCTAGCAACTTCCCCTCCTTAATAGCAAACAAAGATTTCTTGGGGTTTAAGGATAGCCCAAACCTCCGACACTTCAAAAAAACTTTTCTCAGATGACAACAATGCTCTTTATCTGGCCTCGAGAACACTGTGATGTCATCCAGATAGATTACCACAAACTGATCTTTCTCCCCGATGAAGGCTATGTCCATGGCTCGCTGAAATGTTTCTCCTGCATTCATCAACCCAAAAGGCATTTTGGCATACATGAATGTGCCCCAAGGAGTGGTGAAGGTCATTTTTTCTTTGTCCTCAGGCACAACTAATATTTGATTATAACCAAAAAAACCGTCAATCATGGAAATCCTAGATGCACCAGTTACCCTCTGCAATATGTGTTCCATGTTGGGCAGGGGATAATTGTCTTTCTTTGAGCTCCTGTTCAGGTTCGTGAAATCAACACAAAGCCTGATTTCTCCACTTTTCTTCCTCACCGGGACCAAATTGGCCACCCATTTAGAATATCTCAAGGGGACAATGATTTGGGCATCTAACAATTTCTTCACTTCTCTCTCCATGACGGGCAACAACATGGGATTTATCTGTCTCAGCTTCTACCTGAATGGCCTAGCCTCTTCGTTCAGTGGGATCTTGTGCTCAATGACAGATGTGTCATAAGTCTTGAGGTATTCATAGGACCACACAAACACATCAACAAATTCCTTTAATAACTCAGTATATTCCGCCCTCTGTTCATTGGTCAGGCTGCTTGATAATTTGACAAACTTAGGCTTCTTCTGTGTGCCAATGTTTCATTCAGCTGTATCAACATCTTCATTTGAAACACTACCCTTTACTGCCACATCATTCTTGTCGAACAGTCTTTCTAAAGGGACTAGTCCCCTCGGAATGTGATTGCTAGGCAACTGAATAATCTGGTGATTAGAAATTTCATTTAAAAACACCTCAGGGTGAGGGTCACCTTCCAGGTCAGGATCCTGATCAATGTGCAATGCAGAAAATTCATCAATAGATTGGAGAAATTTTTCGATTTCCAGATCATCTTCGAATACCTTCCAATGCTTGACATTGTCCGGTACAGAGGGCCTATATTTTATTTCAACATCATACTTGACCATAGGCGGCAGAGGAACTTTGAGCGAACTAGCTGAGACAACTAAAGAATCGGCTGAAGTATTTTCCCCCCTCGGAATGAAAGAAATGTTAAAAGCCAAGAAGAAATTATCAATCAAGTCCCATACCTCATTTCTGTAATTTCCGAGACAGGGATTATTAGCACGATAAGCATTTCTGACTTGCTGGATAATCAACTCAACATCTCCAAATATTGCAATCTCTTTAATTCCCATTTCTTTTGCAGCCCTCATACCCAGAACAAGAGCTTCATACTCTACCACATTGTTGGTGGTTTCAAATTCCAGCTTGTATGACATGGATATGGTCTCTTAAGAAGGTGACATGAAAACTACTCCAGCGCCAACGCCTTTGCTAGAAGAAGCTCCATCGAAAAACATCTTCCAAACAGAGATGGTTGGAGGGGGAATTGGATAATTAAGACTATGCTTCTCTCTGACTTGGAAAGGGTCTTCAGGAGCATCAGTGAGCTACAATAAACTAGACCCCAAATCGGTGTCAAGTACAAAGATGGGGTGATTGGTGGGGTTTGCTTTGTCACTAACAATGTAGGCCAACTTAGCTTCCCTATATAACCTCCTTTTTTCCCCTCCGAAGACTGGAATGGTGGCATACGTGAGATCCATCTGTAATGTTCCTTCAAGATTTTTAATCCAAGATCTTGACAACAACATGCCAAACTTGGGGGGGACATCAACTACCACAATATCCATGACCACACTCTTCATGGGCAGCTGAAACAAAGAAACCACCAGGTCTTTGATGACTCCTAGACACTGCACTCTCCTTGAATCGAAAGAGTACAAATCATGATAAGTCTTTGTCACTTCCAATCCCAATTCTTCCATTACTATTTTGGGCATAAGGTTATGGGAAGCCCCTGAATCCATGAGGCAGTTATGCAACACTTTATCATGTATGTTCAGGGATGTGTAGAAAGGAGGGGATGAATCATCCCTATCTTCTACCATGGGACCTAGGACAACTGTTGGCTTTTCATCTTGGAGATTTATTGAGTCCGTGGAAGGCTGGGGGGGCTCAGATTGTAGTAGCTTGGAGAGGGACCTTTTGAAATCTTCATTTTTAACTAGTTCAGATAGGGGTACATGAATTCTAATCTTCTGAATCTCATGCTCAAAACTAAAGGAGGAGAGAGACTTAGGAGCTTCCCTTACCTCAGAGATAGGTTCCTTGGCTGCTGGCGAAACATTCTGAGTTTTATTTTCTTTAGTAGTGGTTGCTACAGCTTTAGTAGGCCTTTCCACTACGAGGGGATGATCCTAGCTATCAAAATTCCCTTCTTTCTTTTTTTACCTAAGATTATATCTGTTAGGAGTGTTGCTGACTTTTTCCCCTCTACTCAACTCGTTGATTTGAGTGTTGATAAGGGATTCTTCATATGCATATTGAGTCAAATGAGGAAACGGGGAAGTGTCCTCGATGCAGTGGATCTCAGGGTCAAGTTCATCCACCTCCTCCCCTTCCTCATGGGAAACTAGTTTGTTTTGGAGAGGGGTTTGAATCCTCTAATCATCTCTATCTTCGCTCCTTTGTTCCCTTGGGAAAGCCCGTGGCACATTGTTATTAGGTTTCCTGAAACCTCTGCTATTTGTATTTTGGGGATTTCTATAGATGGGCTTCCCTTCTAATTCCCACCTTTCCATCCTGACAGAAAGTGATTTTAGCATTCTAGCTGTCTCATCTATCTGAAGGGGCAGATGAGAGGAACTGGATGGGGATGCTTCAGGCCTCTGCCTGGATATGTTTCTATCAGCAGTGTTCTTGAGTCGGTCAACAACCAATATGTTAGATTCTACCTCAAGGGCTGCATCCTGCATGTGGGCTAGAGTAGTGGCTCTTCTTTCCCTCAACAGGAGGCAAAAATCAGGATCAAAGGTGCTAGCGTAAGTGATCTTTGCAGAGGCTTCTAAGGGTTTAATCTCAACAGGGATTTTATTGTACATTTTATTGAATCTCTTGGAGAAGTCAGAGATAGACTCTCCTTCTTTTCTCTTCAAATACCCAAACTCTGTCATGTAATACATGAAGTCTTTTTTATCTCCCCACTATCTCAAAAAGGCATTGTCCAGAGCCTCAATCCCATCAATAGATCCAGGAGGCAAGGCCTTAAACCATTTTCTAGCCTCGCCTTGAAGACTATGGACAAAAATCCTCATCCATACATCTACATGCATGATAACATTATCATTTGTAAAACTGTAAAATGCTTCTAGGTGTTCTTCTGCAGTTATGTCCCCCTCGCCTGTAAACTTGGGCAGCTGCTTGAGGTGACCATCTACTGGCAGGACATTAAGAGGATGGGGTAACACAAGGGGAGCATATCTAGCAGCTATAATAGTCTCCATTCTGGTCATAGGGGGATTTTCTCCCACCATAGGGATATTACGTGGAGGATAAATTGGAGGAGAAGGAGCTCGAAAAGGGGATACTAGGGATGAGATTGTAAGTGGAATGGGAAAAAATAGGGGATCTAGGGAGAAGGCTAGCAGGATTAAGCCAATAGATGCTTCTCTTTGCGCAGAAGAGGCAACAGTAACCAGAGGAGGAGTGATAAAGCTAGGAGTGGGGAAATCTCCTATGGTCCTGGGTCTACGCCAAGGTAGAGCTTCAAGGGAGAGGGGAGTGACAAGGATTTCTCCCTCCAATCCCAGACCAGGGGGGGAAAAATCAACAGGAACACTCTCGAAATTAAGGAAATGGGAAACTTCAGAAAAAGGTCTGCTAAGAAACCGAGGAGGAGAAAATGGAGTTCCTACTGAAGGAGATGGCGGATTACCTGGTTCGACGGTGAAAGATTCTCCTTCAGAGGCATTTCCTTTCCTAAGAACCACCTTCGAATCAGTTTCAAGTGTAGCTAGAGGCAGCTGTGGATGGGATCGTGTGTGCCTACCTCTCAAAGCCACAATTAACATGGCAGGTTCACCACAGTGGAGTCGTCACAATGTA
Source organism: Picea abies (assembly GCA_900067695.1). NCBI lineage: Eukaryota > Viridiplantae > Streptophyta > Pinopsida > Pinales > Pinaceae > Picea > Picea abies. The sequence continues at coordinate 11,567 of CBVK0103916717.1, read as the reverse complement.
GTCGCCAGGTGCACAATATAAATCTTCAAAGGATTTGATATCTGATGCACCTTCAGAATTAGAGGCTCAATGTCATTCAATCTCGGGGAAAATTTTCAACTTCGTCCCTGGCAATGACACCAGAAATGTTAGCGTCAGAAGTCACTCCTGGATTGTAGTAGGAACAGAGCCTGACACCCATCATTTTATGTCACGATTTGTGTATAAAAAGGGGTGATCGAATGGAAGTTAGCTCAAAACAATATTGTTCTAACTTCGAAACTAGGCCAGGCATGCATGGGCAAGTGAGGTCTTAGATAAACTTCAGATAGTGAGTTGTAGTAAGAGTGAATAGGGGGAAGACTTGTATAAGAGAAATGTAAAAGGTCTGTCGTAAACATCAAGTTTCTAATAGACTGTAGGAGAAAACATCTAAACACAAGATCTTCTTACATTCAAACGCAGAAAATCGGAGAATACAATAATGCAATAATAAATCCTTTATCATAACATAATTGCAATAATTCATGTGAATTAGTCAATCATGAACTCCCTCGGTATGAGATGAAAACTAGATGGGGTAAGAAAATTGTCTGTCATTAAACAAGAAATCTTTCATACAGATGCATAACCAGAGAACTAGAGTGTCTGTTAAAACTTTACAATCGGGAGCTTCTATCTACCATCGATCCTTCGAAAAATATCAAAACTAAGTATATATACTCCTAAACATTTTCCCAACAGAGGCCTCCCAGACTTTTGGGATAAGGCGTCTCTTCAATCAAATCTGGCCTGCACTCCTCTGTCATATGCCACCTTAATTCTGCATGGATCACGCCAGGGGGTAGCTGAGCCCTTAAATGATGAATTAGCGTGCGCAGGATTCCCTGGTGAGTCGAGGACTCGACATGGCTTCTGTGGAAAGAACTAGTACAGAGGACCATCTCGGGCAGACTTCCCACCGGGACATCCATACCTTGCAATTAACAAGTGAGGTGAGGTTTCAACCACCCTCTCTCTTCTTCATTTACTCCGAGAAGGTATTAGGGTTGAGATCAAGTTGAACTAGCACCTGGATAACACAGTGATCCCTTATACATCTATACTCGGTGCTTCAGCCCTTTGCGCAGCTCTTTCTATCGCCTCCAAGCGACTACGGGCTGTGACCTTGTGCCTATCTTCAAAGGTGCTTTCGATGTTTCAGGGTTCATGGATAGGAAGGAGAAGATCCTTTCTCTTCAAAGTTGCGATGGGTGAAATGTCAAGAGGGCCTAATGGGTGCCACGTGCCCCTCTCTGATCTGATGGTCCTGAACTAATTCGGTAATACAATGGGCTCGATTCCGGGACGTCTTCAACGCTTCGCGTCTCGGGGATATGAAAGAGCTGCTCCTTGCACCTCAAAGTCGCGATAAGTGAAAAGGCAAAGAACCTAATCATGCACCACGTGTCTCTCTGGGATGAATGGCTAAGATCGCTCTTGTCTCTTTTGGACCCGTCTTGCCAAATGATAAACCTTAGCACCCCTCCTCCAGGCCTACTCCTTTGTGACCAAGCGCCAAAACCATGGGCCCGAATCTGGGTGCTTTTGGCACTTCGGGGTTTCGGGTTTTGAGATGTGAGATGATGAGGAACCTTTACCCTTCAAACTCCTGAATGCCGATATGCCGACGTGACTAGATCTTGCGCCATGCGTCACTGGATCGGACGACCCAGATTTTGTCTTGAAATATAGGTGCTTTCTCTGGCACTATATCTCGGGTAACTTGGTAGCCCCGAAATCCCGGTGACCATCGATCAGTTGTACAGATGGATATCGGCCGCTGACAACAAAACTTCGCCCACTCACTTGACTTGTAACTTGAAATGAGATTCTTCCATGCTGCGCTTGGGTGCTTCTTGTGCAGCCTACAGACCTAGTTACTTTTGTGCCCAAGACAAAAATTGTTGCTAACAAGTTAGATTTTTGTACACCTGACGCTTGTGCTCCCGCTACCAACAATATTCCATTCTTGGGAGATCACAAGATCATGTATGAAAGCATTGGTTTTGGATTTTTGAAAGACTCTAGCCTTATGGGTACCTTCCCTACACCGCTTCCATGCACCACACATCATGTTGCCACCATCAACATGATTTTGACTACGGTTTACCAATCCTTGGAATCATCTAACCCTTGGATTATACCTAGTCCATTGGAATTCGATGCACTAGGTGACACCATGCCACTTAGTCTATCCGAAACCTCATACGTTGATATCCAATCCGCCTCTCCATCCTCGGATGACCAACATATCTTGGCACCCGACAGTTACTCGATGCCATCCTGGTTAAATTCCTTGACGTTTGCATTCGACTACATTTCCCAAATTTTCCCTTCCGATGAATCTATAATGGAAATAATTAGCATCAAGGACATACCTTGGGATGATAGCCATCATCGATCCTCTTTTCTTCCACCGCTTGAATAAATTCAAGAAGACATACACTCTGTCTTCCCTCACGATGTTGTCGATTTTCCACAATCTCCCATCCTCACACAAGATACTCTTTCTCAGGGGAATTTGGGAAAAATTTCATCTACGATCATTATCAACATTTCGATCAAGGAAGGTGTCATGGAAAACCTTAACCTCGGTGCTAATTATTCACCCGAGGAAGTGGTCTCTTATACTGGTTTATTTAAATAATTTCACGATGTCTTCGCTTGGAGCTATGAAGAAATGATAGGGATCGATCCATCGATCATTGTGCATGAGATTAAAACCTACCCAGGTGTCAAACCTGTTCGATAGAAACTCTGCCCGATTCATCCTAAGAAGACCGTGACTATTAAGGCAGAAGTTGAGAAATTATTGAAATCTGGCTTCATCTATCCTGTCCCTTTGACGGAATGGGTTTCGAACATTGTTCTGGTTACTAAGAAGTAAGGGACCATTCATGTCTGTTTTGATTATAGGGACCTCAATAAGGCTTGTCCAAAATAAAACTACCCTACGCTCTTCATCAACCATATTATTAATAATTTCACTGGTAGCATGATTTTCTCTTTCATGGATAGTTTCTCAGGGTACATCTAGACCTTCATCTTCCCGTGGGGAACTTTTGCCTATTGGAAACTACCGTTTGGCATAAAAAACATTGGTGCCACATTCCAATGGTCCATGTCATATGCTTTCCATGATATTAAACATATTTTGGAACCCTACCTCGATGATTTACCTACCCATTCATCCAATCGATCAGACCATTTTGGTCATCTACAAGCTATTTTTATTCGATGTCAGTTCTACCGCATTCGTTTGAACCCACATAAATGTATTTTTGTTGTCGAATTAGGCCGACTCCTCAGATTTTTTGTCTCCAAGGATGTGATTTGGGTGGATCCCTTAAAGATTAGAGCTATCCTAGCTTTACCTCCACCTAATAATCTGACACAACTCCAAAGTTTGCAGGGGAAAGAAAACTTTCTTCGTCGTTTCATTTGTAACTATGCTGAGATTACCAAAGGATTCATGCGATTGTTGCAGAAAGACACCCCTTTCATCTGGAATGACACCGCTCAATGATCTTTTGCTGCTCTTAAGCATGCATTGACCAATGCACCTCTGTTGCATCCTCCAAATTATACGTAGGACTATATCCTTTACTTAGTAGCCTCTACTTCCACTATTGCTATGGTGTTAGTTCAAGAGGACCCTCACGACGAGGAACACGTGATATATTATTTGAGCAAAAGTCTATCTGGTCCAGAGCTTTGATATTCACATGTTGAAAAGTTGGCTCTAGAAGCCGTCGTCGCTGTTAAGAGATTCCGTCATTACATTTTTCTACGCACCACCACATTTATCACGGACTCTAACCCCATGTATCACATTCTAAAACGTCAAGTTCTTGGGGGAAAATATTCTAAATGGATCATCATCCTTCAAGAGTTCGATCTCGAATTTGTTAAGTCCAAAGCTAAAAAATCTTTGGTGTTTGCGGAGCTTATCTGCGACTTTCCCCATGCTGATGAAGATACTGAGCCCATATATTCTCTCCCCGATGAGACTCTATTCCTCATCAGCACGTCTGACCCTTGGTATGGAGATATCCTTCTTTATCTCCAGACCCAACGTTTTCAACCCGATATCTCTCATGAAGAACATCGTCATATCCACCATCATTCTCGTCGCTACCTTATCATCGGTGACACGTTGTATCGCCGTGGTATTGATACCATCCTACGATGATGTTTGACCCATGAAGAGGCTAAACATGCTCTTAATGACTGTCACCTTGGATCATGTGGTGGTCATCTTTCTTGGATGGATACAACTAAGAAAATATTACGCGCCAACTATTTTTGGCCCTCTATTTTCAAAGATTGTATTGAGGCAGTCAAAAAATGCCCACCCTGCCAAGTGTTTGAAAACAAGGCACGCACCCACCCTCCTCCACTACATCCCATGATTTCCATCGTCCCCTTTTCCAAATGGGGCATTGATTTCATGTAGTGCAAGCCTACCTTAGCCTGAGCACACGGTTATATAATCATCATTGTCGATTACTTTACAAAATGGGCTGAGGCTATGCCTACCTTTCTGAATGATGGTCGTACTGCAACTCTTTTCTTTTTTAACCACATCATCACTCATTTTGGTGTTCCACACACCATTGTCACTGATCATGGTTCACACTTCAAAAACCAGGTGATGAGTGAGTTGCATGCCAAGTTGGGTTTTCACCATGAGAACTCATCCCCGTACTATCCTCAAGCGAATGGACAAGTTGAAGCCATCAACAAGGTCCTTAAAACCATGATTCAATGTATGGTAGGGGGAAAAAAAACATCTTGGCATCTACAACTTTTCTATGCTCTCTGAGCCTACCATAATTCAGTGAAAATTGCTACTGGATTCACTCCTTTCCAGCTAGTATATGGTTTAGAAGATGATTTATCGATTGAGTGTGAAATTCCCTCGTTGAAACTCAAAGTAGAACTCCATCCCCACACTTCTGTTGAAGAAGAAAATTTCTTACACTTGACTAGGCTAGATGAAACACGTCATGATGCTTCTCTCATCAATGTGACATATAAAAAATGAATCAAGAATCAATACGACAAATCTGTCCATCCTTGTGATTTACAGAGGGAGACCTAGTCCTCGTTTATGACCAGGCTCATGATAAGTTAGGGGCAGGCAAGTTAGAACCTCTGTGGCATGGTCCTTACATCGTGAAACATGTTTTACATAGAGGCGCCTATGAGCTAGTTGACTATGACAGAATCTCCCTGGGTGAGCCCCAGAACGAGCTTTACCTTAAGAAGTACTATGCATAGGACATCTAGCATACATGCTTTGTACACTATTGTATTTTTAATTTGGTGTGTCTTTTTCTTTTGCGTGCTCAAGTTTTTTCCTTAGCCACTTATACTGTGTCTTGTGTTTTCATGCACAGATGACATCTTCCTTTCCTATTTTTATCGGGTTTGTGGATGGAGCTAGTCGACACACCCAGAACGTTGCTTCTGCAACTTGGGTCATTTACCACTCTGATGAGTTGGTGAGTTCTGAAGGTATTTTCTTAGGATCGACAACTAACAACATGGCAGAATATCATGCTGTCATCGGACTTTTAACCGAAGCTTCCTCCCTAGGCGTTTCTCGCATGATCGTCAACCTAGACTCCCAAATCGTGGTCTGTCAACTTAATCAAATCTATGCTATTCACAATCCTATCCTACTATGTATCCACTTATGAGTTCATCGTCTTGAACGAATGTTTGATTTTATCGAATACAGACACATACCAAGAGAACTCAATACCATTTCAGATTCGTTAGCTAATTACATCATGGATAGGTATCTTGCACATAGATTAGTTTTCATAAAGGAGATAAATCACATCACGTATCATCATGTAAATTAAAACACATCACATAAAAGACATCATTATTTGCAAATCATTTGGAACTCTAAAAACTCGAAAATGTATATATATATACGGTGTGACTGAAAATGTTTGATTACATCAAAATGGTACATAGATAGGCAAAATGTTGGGTCCTCGTGCCCATAACATCATCATAAAGACTATACAAAAAATATCAGCGAGGTCCTATTCCTATTGTATCACATTGTGATCCAAGTAACACACCACCGCTTGGGCTACTCATCTCAGTAAATAGTTAATACTCTCAGGGACTCCCACTGTGTATCTCTGCAAGTGCAAGGGTACGCCTTCCCTCTCAAGAGGAGGGATACCCGTCGTCAGACCACAGAGGTTTGTCTCCACCTCTCGGAGACCCCCTGTTGCTACCTCATGAGCTGCTGCTAACTAAACATCCCCGTGGCATCCCAATGTTGGTATCTCTGCCGGACGTGTTGCTCCTCTATCTGCATGACGAAACGATACATCCGTTAGAAACTCTTCTATGTACCCCCCCAAAAAATAATATAAGTTTTAAGATTAAAGAAAAAACTTGACAAGATCATTCTTGTTTTCTCACCTGACACATCCCAGTCCACTCCATCTAGAAGGGCCAAGTCCATGCTTCCCCGAAAATATACTCCAGCGTATGGAAAATCTTCTATCACAATCAATTGGAATCCCAACTAAGCGAAGAAATCACTGGTGAATTTGAACCCTGAATCTGAGCCTAGTCTTGAAGACAGGCTAGTCCACCGCTCCATACGTGGTTATCCCATTGGCCGTACTGCTAATGAAATTTGAGGTTGCATATGGGGAATGCATTCTAAGAAGAACGAAACAAAGAATGAGCCATACCTGAACTGTTTCTGCTGCCCTGCTTTGCATCTCGTAATCTTCTCCTTCACATTCTGAAGGAACCCTGAACTCCGGTTGAACAGTGTTGGCTCTAGACACTGTAACCATAGGCCACCTGTGATCTTGAAACTAGGTGCACACTGGTACTTCCCGCTATACTCGTAATGGCAAACAGAATAGACCGAAGAGGTAGGTCCCTGATATCTTTGATTGTGATTCTACCTCCCACTAGTCTCGTTCTTGGGACACAATGGTTTGCCAGGTACTCATCCACAGGTGCCGGAAGTTCCCTCTATCTGGATAACACTGTGGGAGCCCCTCTTTTCGAGAGGCCGGTCAAGAAGTATACATCTTCCAACTCGATGTTCCATAACCCGATCATATGCTCGAGAAGAAGAATCTCTTTCTTCATTTTTTGCATTTTGAAGAACTTGAGGAGACCACAATTCCTCAACGCGACCCGTGTTTGGGGAATTTGCAAAGAGGCCACATTGTCGAGCTCATTCTCTCTTTCTTTCCACTCGATCATGATTATTTCCGAAGTTACCTGCAATCATCAACAATCAAAATTCATTAATCACATTTTTGGGCAATTTAAAATATTTAAAAAATAATTGTTTTCTCTTGTAAGAGGCCAATGCCCCCTTTACATGAACATCAAGGCACCAACATTCCCTCACAAGGGCCATCAGGGTGCTTTAAAAATCCAAAACGCCCCCTTTATGATTTGAGAAAGAGCTGGCTATTTTTGAGCGTTTTTTCTTGTGTCTTTGGGACGCGCCCTCTAGACCACTACACCAGAGCATTGGTGTGCACTTCATTAGCATACAAGAGCATTTTTAAAATCGTACAACACTCCCCCACTTATCTTAGAGGAGCGTTGAGATTTTTTAGGCGCTTGGTCCGACCCAGGGCATCAATTTTATTATCTAATTATTGCCTTAAAGTAAAATTTGAACCATACAAATGAAAGAAAGGAAGAAGAGCACCAACCTGGTTCGAACGACAAGGAAAATGGTTGACCGTAGCTCTGGCACCAAACAATGCAAGATTCACCTCCAAAGCACAAACTCTCCATTGTTACAAATCTTTGCACAAATGAAATGGTAAATTATATTTTTACCCCATTTTACTATTATAAATTTCATTTTTGCTTAAGATATAGTTATTTTTGGGTTTTTAAAATATTTTGGAGGCCTTATTAATCCCCTGGAATGCAGTTTTGACACTATTGGCAGGTTTCAGAGTAGTTTCATTCATTTTTTCATCTTGTCACATTCACGAGCATAGTCTTAGTTCATTCTCAAGATCAAACACATAAGAACGCACCAGGTAAAATTTTATCTCTTTTTCGGACTCGCATGGATACACGAAAAAGGAACCCCTTGGAGTCGTCTTTAAGCTCTTTTCAGACTCTCTAAACGTGAAAATATTGTTGAGTGATATTGCTTCCTTTCCCACTCGTTAAAAGGTTTGAAAGGGCATATTTCGAGTGATAATTCATCTCTTTTTCGGCCCCGCGAGACTAACATTACGAAAAAGGACAACATTGGAGTCGTCTTTAAGTCATTTTCAAACTCTATAAACATGAAAAATCACCGAGTTTACCTTCTCTGGACTCGTTAAACAATCATACATTGAAGGGCCCATATGGGACCGAACCCTTACTTCTTCCAATTCGTTAAACAAAGGAAGAGGGACTTACCGAAGGTGATTAATATCGATCATGTGTTACCCTCCTCAAGCTCATTAAACTAAAAAGAGGTACTCGTCTATCTGGATGGGGGAAATATTGAAGGAAGCAAGCCAAGCAGTTTTTGAGAACATTACCAGTAATTCTTACAGTCTCCCTTGAACACGACATTTTATCTTTGCACGCATTTCAATCCTTTGAGTTTCCTTACTCCTTTGGGTCACCTGATGAAAGTCACAGTATCCACTGCATTATCGAGTTTTGGTCCATGTCAAGTTTATGCTTTCATGCCTCAGTGTTCAAGGGTAGTATTTGCCTCAAGAGTCAACCATCACAAATACCTTTTTCAATACCCGTGTCAGTCCATGTTCATTTGATCCACTAATTACATCAAGACCCTCCTTCGAAAATTCTATTCCTGTCGAATTCAACACATTATTCGAGAACTAGACTTAGAAGCCAGCTAGTACCTTGGGACCTGCATGCCTCAATGGCATGCCTCCTCGCGTTTGACAATGGGTTTATGTCATTGACCTATGATCAGATGATTCCATGGATGTTCGACTTCATCTCATCCATTCACATTCATTGGAATGTACTAGAGTACCTTGGGAATCATTTACATCAATGGTGATTTCCCTCACGCTTGTTAACGATTTACCTCATTGATCGGTAAACAAGTGGTTTCTTCCATGTTCAACATCAGGACATCTATTCACATGGTTAGATTCATACTCCATTGGGATTGGTAAGAAGACTCAGGGTTGAGTCATCACTCTTATATATACTTTTCTCAGGTTGCGATGGAGTTTCTTTTGAACATTGACACATATACTGTCACATAGATCCACTTTGTATTGGTCCGTGGCTATGTCTTTTTGTCTCATAGATCCACTTTGTATTCTTCGTGGCTACGATTAGTTCAGGTCATAGGAGTATATATCCACATTGTATCATCAGCGGATATACCTTTTTGTTGATATAGTTATAGATCCACAGTGTATTCTATGGCGGTCATACCTTGAAATCCTTTATCACTCAAGCATAGGGATGCTTGTCTTGGGTTTGAAACATGTCATAATATTTGTTTGATGGTTGTATTTAGCTTCTATCAGGTTCTCTACGTCCATACCCTTGCTTAAAAAAGTCTACAAAGCACTTTAGTCATCAGTTCCCGTCTTCTAACTTTGTACTTTGGGGGGCAGTCTATTACACATAAAAAATACTCATTACGATGATGGCCTAGTGTCATCATTACCAAATGTCGTAAGTGTCTCATTTCACCCACAAGTGTCAAAAATATCATACTGTCATCTTGCCCATGTTGTGTCTCGGACAACATTATGAAGAACACTTACAAGACACCTCAAAAGACTAGTTTTGAAGGCACTAAAAAATCAATTTTGGAAGGCAACACTCCCCTATACACTGTCAGGGAGTGCCAATGCTCTTCTGCCTCTTTTGGGGGAGTGTTCCAGTGCTCTGTGCCCCATTCCGAGGGAGCACTGGCCTTTTTTGAGCGAATCTTTGGATTGTCAAGAGAAATTAGGGAAGAATCCCTTCATATCTAGAGTTGGTTGGGTTTAGATATGAGGTCAAGGCTCAACTTTAAGAAAGATCGACAACTAAAGGAGAAGAATCCTCAACTTATCCCAAGGATCTCTTAAGTGGTTAGGCCTCTCCAAGCCTATATAAGGAGGCATCTTCATGGTGAAAGGGGAGACATTGTGAAGTATCAAACTTATGATCTCATAAGTGAGATATCATTGAAGCATCAACATTCTGTGTGGATTATTTGAGCAAGGGTCTAGAAAAATGGAGCTTGGTGAAGCTGCTGCACTACATCCATGACTGTAATCACCACTTTGTTCTCATTAATATAAATCTATGCTTGTCATGTTTCCTTTAAAGTTTGCGTACATTTCACGAAATTGTTTCTTTCATAGATTCATTAGGAAGCTAATCATGGTAGTGTAGGAAGTATCATTGTTGTTTCTCATTGTACCACAGGACCTTGTGAATAACTTGGAGATCAAGATTAGCTTGGATCAAGCAAGGTCAAACGTCAGTAAAAAGGTATTTACTATTCTTCCTTCCTCTTCTTTGATAGTTTAGCTTTATAAAAAGGAATGTCAGTGTCCACAATAACACTTTCTGTCTTGGAGTTAGAGGTCTAGTATCCAAGATAAAATCCACTTGTCTGTAGGGGGATTATCCTGTAACATACCTAGGGAAGAAGTCGGGCCATGCTTTGCAGAGTATACCTGGAGGGTGCTTCCGTGTTCGAGTTTCACTTGCACCGGTAAGTTTCTTTGGTGTTGGCTGGCGTGACTGTATTCGGAGGAACCGACTATTTCTAACCTTGGAGTGGAATCTCTCGGTCCGTATAACCCTCCGATCACTGACTTGTCAGCGCCACTTTGATACAACTTTCCCCTTCAAGGGTAACACATCATGAGCATCAGATAGTCTTGCAAGAAACAATGGAAGAAAGTGTTGCTACTTGCACTTGCACCGGTAAGTTGCTCTAGTGTTGGCTAGAGTGAATGTATTCGGAGGAACCGGCTATTTCTGACTTTGGAGCGGAAGCTCTCGATCCGTATAACCCTCCGATCACTGACTTGTTGGTGCCACTTTTGATACAACTTTCCCCTCCAAGGGTAATACATCATGAGCGTTAGATAGTCCTCACACTCCCTCTACGACTGCCACCATTGGGGGAGTTTTGCCTCCTAACCCACCTTTGCCGGTCTGGACCACAATGGTCTCGACCGCCTATACTTTAGGAAGCGGTCCAATTCCGTCTATGGCGGCAATCACTGCACCATTCACATAGAGTGTGATGGGTCCTTCGTTTTCACCTACTACAGCCTACAGACCATGGGTCTAGGGGCAGGGAGCTCAAACTCTCCTTTTCAAGGGTCCATGGGGGGAACCTCAACCCCCTATAATGCTTTCCCTTATGACAAAAGTCATATACCTCCTTCATCCCCCTCGCTCGGTGGTTCTCCCCAGCAACCCGTCGAGCCGAACATGAACTACAGCTTGCTCAGAGCAGGTAGTCTAGGACCTTCTTCCTACACCACATTGGTGGGTTCAATGTCATTCGTGAGATCGGAAGA
>CBVK0103916687.1:0-10496 GCA_900067695.1 Picea abies | reverse complement strand
TATATATATATATATATATATATATATATATATATATAAAATTAAAATCTTTTTTTATCTTACTTCTTTCTATATAAGAAAATGCAACAATATATATGTTATTATTCAATTTGTCCTTATTTATGTAAATGATCTTTTCTAATGACATTTTTCCATCTTTATATTTTCATTGTTAAGTGATGAGAACTTAATTTAACCAAAAAATAATGTTTTTTATACATTACTGATTTCACTTTCATTAAATTTCCTTTTCTCACTGTGATAATGTTACAACTTTTTTATTATCTTTTATTCTATAAATTTAAAATAATGAAAAATCTATTTATCAAACCTTCTTGGATTCACATTTTTAATATCCATATACTTCATATCATTTTTATAATACATATAATAAATTGAGATGATGTTTTTTGTTTTTTTCTTTCCAAAATCACATGTCTGTAAATGAATCAAAGATATTAACACTATCATCCCTGTAATTTTGTTATTCCAAATTTTGAAGTTGTTTTGAAAACAAACTATCCGAGCAAAATGCAACGTGCGTGGGAGGATAAGGTCGATACCTAACGTATGGTAAAGTGAAACCAATTCCCACTGAAATTGAATTCCTGTTTTGCTTGATGTGCAACTTAAAAAGGTCCGTAACTCAAATCATTTGTCAACGGATTCCTGCACAGCACACAAAATACTTTCTGCACGTAATAAGGATTTAAAGTATTCCGGTGCATGGATCTGCACTTGTGGAGAAAGCCAGATATTTTATTATGCAATGTTGGGAAGTTGACGTGATGCCATGAGAAGACCGAATATCTTTACTGCTGTATCAGAATGGATGTAGGTCTTGAAATCTTCTCGCCCTTAAAAGATTGCAAAGTACGAAGATTCTTGTGTCAACAATGGCAACGATTCGATCAAAAGCAAAATCATTTCTTCCTTTGTGTCAACAATGGCAACGATTCGATCAAAAGCAAAATCATTTCTTCCTTCATTTTAAAAAGGTGGAGAATGTGGACGACTAATAATTCCATTGCATTCTGTCACGATTGCATCAGTTCCACCGATGATTAAATAATGGTCGGTGGTTGCTATCATCTGTGACGATTCTGGTAAATTGATTTTTGAGAATTATTATCATTGTCTCGTAAAGGCCAGGTTGATTTTATGTTCACCCTTATCAGTTTGGTTTTTTTGAGTAGGTCACTGGCCGCTTTAGTTTAAACGTTTTATTATTTTTTTTCCGATTATAATAATTTTTTGATTAATTTGATTTAAAATTTAATGATAAATTGTGAGAAGTAGTTGACTTCATATAATTTAAATATCCTAAAAATTTCTCAAAATAATAAATCTATTTATACATTCGAAAATACAATTTAATTAAAAAAAATAAATTATTTCATCCAAATTTATATCCCCTGATTAATAAATAGGATAATTAAAACATTTAGAAAATGCTATAATTATTTATCTTCCGTTTTCATGTTTCAGTGTTGCTCTATTGATCATCCTCGGATTGATATGTTCGAGGATATTTGAGCTAATGCGCTTTAATTTTTTATTTTAAATAAATACTAAAAATAGCTTGTTTCGATGTTAGAAGTTTGGACCATGTCTATATCCATGTTTAAAAGAACACCATTGGCTTTTTGAAATAGGATAAGTGTGCAGATTGCACTAGTTTAAGAGTGTATCATTGGCCTTTCAAAGGAGCATAGGTATGCAGATTTCTGTAGAAACGAATCATAAGAAAGATTGTACCAGATTCTCCGCAATGTAAATCAATCCTTCCAACTTACATATTGGATCCAAGTTTTCAATATTTTTTAATAAATAATAATTTGCATTTTGCCACTCCGACTTGCATTTTCACACTTTCAATTTTATCATTCAAACTTCAATTGAGTGTGCACACTTTCTCATGTTCCAATGTTGTCCTCCACCACTTCTTTCGTTGTGGAGGTAAAGGTGTGCACAGTATGTTGTCCTCCACCACTTCTTTCGTTGTGGAGGTAAAGGTGTGCACAGTCATTTTCACACTTTCAATTTTATCTTTCAAACTTCAATTGAGTGTGCACACTTTCTCATGTTCCAATGTTGTCCTCCACCACGTGGAGGTAAAGGTGTGCACAATGGAGGTTGTATCAATTTCTCTTTCACCACTTTTGTCATTGTGAAGGTAAAAGTGTGCATGGTGGAAGATGTTTGTCAATGTGGAGGTAAAAGTGTGCATGGTGGAAGATGTAGCATATAAATGAATGAATTTCTGTTAACATACTAGGTGGGATATGAAAAAGGAATGGACTACTATCTATCCACATTACTCTCTGAGGTTAAATTGAGGAACCCCCATGAGAAATGGCTACTAGATTAATTAGAATAGTGAACTATATCAATTAGGTAATGGGTGAATTTATAAATATATGTTTTACTTTTTAGCTAAATGAAAGTTTGACATTTTACAAATTTTTGAATTGAAGTTTTCTAAATTCACTTATATAGGTTTTGTAAATTTTGATATGCATTTAAAAAACAATTTGGAGGGAATTTTTATTTTTTTTAAATTATTGATGTCAATTTATGCATTAAATTTGCATTTAGTTCAGTGTTTGTCCTTATAATTTTATGGAAAAATTAACAAGTTACCTTTATTCTCAATACTTAATCAAATGTTAAATGTGCAATTTTCACTAAAAAAATATGAGCATAATATATACATAATGCCCTCATATTTATTTCTTGGAAAAATATAATTTTTTAATTATTTTTGGAAGTGAACAAATTAATACTTGAATCACATTTCTCAACAAATTATTTTCTTTTGTTTATGTAAAATGAAAAACTACTCTTTTGAAGAAAAAATAAATACGTATGAGTTTTAGAAAAAATAAATAAATTAAAAATATTGTTTGGAATCAAAACCAAGAAAATTATATTATTGGATAGACTATTCAATGAGGAATCCAGAGACACCAAGTGTAGCATCTTCCATGGAAGAGATGGAGAGATTTTACCTTTTGAAAGTTGTAATTCCATGAAAAACTACAAAATAGGAAGAATTCTTGACTTTCAAGCCCTCAATTGATGTTTTAAAATCTTTTCACATAAATAGTTCATTTTTAGTTTAATTTTTTTTTATGGTACCACTAAGATTAATGTATTCACCCTAATTTACCAAAATTTATTCAGTGAGAAAATTTCGAGAAAAGTTAGCAAGAAACTTTTGTTTCCAACAACTAATGTAATGTTCAATATATAATTAATTTTTTTTTTATAGATTTAGTATTATTATGAAAAGTTAAATCATAAACTCAAAACTCAAAATAAAATTATTAGAACACTATCTAAAAAAAATATAATAGTTCCTTCTTATTTTTTAGAAAATCAAATTTAGTAATATTTTGCAGAGTTGAATAACATTTTATATACCTTTGAGTTTCCAACAAATTAGTTTCCTTCGTTTAGGTAAAATGAAAAATAAGATTTATAGCCTTTTGAAAAGAAAACATTCATAAAGTGCACACATATTTTTTATAATTATTTTTTTTGTAATTTCCAAGATACATATTCTTTTCTAAGGACCTTCACTATTTAAATAAAAAAAAAGTTTGTATAAGTTTAAAAGATAAAAAATAAAAATATAGTATGAAACAAAAAAATAGAGGATTTAATGACAACTCTATAGTCACCCATTTCAACACATTTCATGAAAGAGATGAAGGAATTTCATCTCCTAAAATTTGTAGTTCCATGAAAACCTATAAAAATGGTTAAGGAATATTGACTTCCAATCCCTCAATTGAAGTGTATACCTTGATACAAGGATTAAGATCCGTTGATAGAGGTATCTTAAAATCCTTCACCAAGGTATAATTGTCATAAATAGTGTATTTTTGGTTTAAAACTTTAGAACAAGGTTTTACCTGGATAGAGGTTGTTAGTCCTTGAGATGTTTTAGGTTGTCAATGGAACTATGCAAGGATCCTTGGAGCTAAAACTTATATTTTATTTTAAAATTAATTTGTAAAAAAAAAATTAATGTAAATACTCAATAATTACAACTCTTAAAATATTTCAAATAAGATGATTAGGAAAATGTCAACCTAAATTGTTAAGATTTAATGAATGAATGAGTTTGTGAAGAAAACACATAATTATATGTACAAATTATTTTCTGCAAATAAATCTTACAGGTTTTTATGAAGAAAGCGCTCTCATAAAAGTTTGTGAAGAAAACACATAATTATATGTACAAATTATTTTCTGCAAATAAATCTTACAGGTTTTTATGAAGAAAGCGCTCTCATAAAACTAGAATTCAACACTTCATAAAAAACAATATATATGGGTTTATGTAGGTATATGCTTAAAAAAACTTAACATATAAAACAATCAAGGATATCATAAAAATTTTGCACACATTAGAATGCAAAAAATGAAAATGCAAAAAATGAAAATGGAAGGAAATTGGTCATATACATGAAATCAATCTCAAACACACAAAATCACACACACATTTACAAAGTATATGGAGCTAATATGTTTTCTTGAATCTTTTAATGGAAGAGATGGTATTTCAAGAAAGTGTTACAATGAGAGAAAATTATATGGGATTTACATAATGATATAACAAAAGCCATTGAATCCATATGGGACTATTGTTTTCCTTTCATAATATGTCATGTGACTGGAGATGGGTTCATCTATGAACTTTGAGAACAAGATCCTATTTTCCTCTCTTTATTTTGATGATCTTTACAATGTTCCTTTTGATTCCTTTATAGTTTCTGTTGTATGAGAAAACAACTTTTTTTAAACCATTTACTCATTCTTTATTCTTGAAACCATTGGTATCTTTACATATTGACACATCTTCTTCCACACCTTTCCCATTGCATAATCTTTATTATTGAGGTTCCTTGTCACCTCATCCAAATCAATATATATCTCATGTGATGGTTAAGGGAGATTCTTGAAAATCATTTTTAAGGTGTACAAGAATGAAAAATCACTAGCCAACATATCCATCACATCCTAGCCTTTATGGGGTCCTTCAAGCTTTACAAATATGGTATCATAATTTATCCTATCATCGAAGAGTTTCATATAATTTTTCTATGCATAAAGGTCTCCATTACCATCCCAAAAGGTACGCAATCCATGGTTGATCACCTCATTGAAGATTTTATTGGAGGCAATCTCTCCAGTAAGTTCATGGGCCTTATTCTATGCATTTTGCATCAATCTCTTCTTGGAAAGGACCTTTTTAACATCCATGATGATGTTGGTTTTGTCATATATGTTAAGGTCTCTTAAATCCTCCTTAGATATGTTATTTAAACCCTAGATTATATTATTATCCATTTATGGCTTTCCTTCCAACTCCGTATAAATCTTCTTGATGCCCTTGAACACCATAGTGATCAATTCAAGCTCCTCTTGAATCAAATATAATTGGGACTAATTACGAAAAAATGCAGTTGTTATTTGATCCCAAATCATGTGTTGGCTCCCTTCAAGATTGATTTTCCTATAACCTTAAGCTTCATGTGAGCCAATTCCTCTTGAAATTAGTCTTTAACGACATTCACTTGACCGAAGAGTACCTCTATACTCTTGATATGATCCTATAACTATGTTATCCCGGCCACACTAAACTTGATCTTGTTTATAATAGTGCCAAGCTCCATTTCTTTCACACTTAAGTCTGACATGACCTTGGATAGGCCCTCATTTATGTCTAAAGGAATGAATTACACTTTATCTTCCTTGGTTGTTGACAAAACATGATCATGTTGCTATTTCAAAGATTGATTTTCAACTTGCAACCTTTCATAGTATTTTGGCTTTCCAACAATTGCTAATACAATTGCTCCTTCTCATCATGGCTAGCTTGTAGCTCGGGAGTTTGTACATGTTGTACTTCTGGAAAGTTAATCATTTTATTCAAGATATTAATCTTGTTATCCTTTTGGTTCATCAAATGCTCCAAAACTTTCGGATTTCTAGGATCTTCTACCAAGGAAATGAACTTTTTCTCCAGTTTATCTATTTGGATATGTTTGGCACTAGTTTCTAATCTCTCCTACTTCAACTATATTTCAACTTTGATTACCATCTCCCTCATCTTCTTCTCACTAGCAAAATATTGGAACACTCCTTTGTACACCATATCATTGGTTTTCTTATGCATCTCAACCATATCCCCAGGATGAATACTTCCCATCTTGAACTTTAGCTAGGTGGTCTTATAGTCTACAAGAGTAATGAGTTTTGGAACCTTTGCTTCTACAACAACCAAATTCAAGGTATTTTGTTGATAATACATAGAAGAGAGAAAAGGACTTTGAGTTTCTACCTGAGGACACAACTCTCTTCTTATATCTCGATTTTTCCTCCTTGTGTCAAAGTGGTGAGAGAAAAGAGAAGGATACTTTTGAGAGGCTTCTTTTGAGGTAGCAGTTATAGCTTCCCTTGATGACAAGAGGGATGATGGAAGATGTTCAATTGAGATAGTGGAGGTTTCATGATTTAACCCTTCTTCATTGGATCCATTTTTTATATGCAATATGATTTTCCCCTTATCCAAAACATTTGTAATGATTTCCTTTGTATCTAATCCTTCATCACTCCTTATTATTTTGGTATTATGTTCATCATTTCCATATCTTGCTGAAAATATGAGAGGGTCCTCTTCCCAATTACCAATTCTTTCTTTTAAGGTGTCTAGAGGGATTTTTTTGGATCCCCTAATTGATCAGTAGTTGAATTCTGAACTTCTATCATCAAAATATACCTTACCTTTTCCCATGAATCTAGGTTGGAAGTGCTATGTTGGATTGGAATTTTGGTTAAGTTTTGGGATCTACACTAGAATAAGTCAAAGACTAAAAGGAAGTTAGAAGATTGACTAGAGCACATGATGGGAGTGGACTTTAAGGAGTCAAAGTGCATGATAGAAGGATGCACAATGAAGGAACGTGCAAAAGGTGGAAAACAATTATAGACTGTTGGACATTTTGTGCACTTTGTAACAAGATTAGCCCTATGTTGATGTATAAATATGTAATGGGTTTTGGGTAGAAATGGTTCGAATAATGAGAGGTTATAATGCATTCTACATGAGTTGAGTTTTTGATTAAGTGTTTGGATATTATGACTGATGTTTTCAGAGGTAGACTCGTACTACAGTAGAATGACTAGGTAGGTTTGGGTAATGTTATTATTGCATATTTTGTAGTAGAGTCTGCAGCTATAAGAGAATTATCAATGACATAAAATAAGCTAGTCGTTGTGGACATAGACCTAGTTGGGTGAACCATATTAAACCTGTATGGTATTGATCTAGGAGGATCTACATGGCCACTCACCTTTTCCAACTCACTCAAAATAGTTTTTTGAAAACTTACTATTTTTAGCAATTTTTCGGTTCCTGAACTTTTGGGGCCATTTTCAAGTCCTAAATGATGCTTTTTACGATCATTCACCCCAATAACAACCAAGGTATTTTATTAATACCCCTAAATGAATCTCCTCATTAATACCTTTCCAAAGAGATATTGTGTGCCCTAAACTGAGATCATATGCAAAATTTACAACCCCAGGAAGTTGATGTACTAACTTACCCCAATGGGGCCCACATGACTTTTGGTGCCTCATCTCCTAGGGTTAGGTTTTTGGATGTCACCCAGGAAGACTCGTCGCATGCTCCAATTGGAGATGACAAAGCCACCTAGTTCATTGATCGGATCCAACACATCCATCAACAGTTTCATGATATTTTACAGAAGTCCAATGCCAAGTACAAGCAACATCATGATCAACACCGAGTGCCACACTAGTTTCAGGTGGGAGACAAAGTTTGGTAGCACTTGTAGAAATAATGCCTTACAGGGCCTCATCAGAAGCTTCATCCATTCCATTATGGACCCTGCACCATTACCAAGTTTGTGGGTGACAATTATTTTGAGTTCAATCTTCCCGTCTTCCTTGGCTTGCACCCAGTGTTCAATGTGGACCTCCTTCGACATTATTTTCTACCATTATTGGACACCTTGAAGATAGAAAAACAATTGACACCAAAAAATCTCAACCATGATTAAATGGAACAGGAATCCACTGATCAGATTGTGGACACATAGGTCAAGGTCACTTGTCAACGAAGGATCCAGCTTTATCGGGTTGTCAAAGCAGGGCAGCTCCTGCACCAAGGCACGTGGCTCACCCAGGGCCTTTTAGCAGAAAATTCCTCATTTGATGGGGGACCTCAATGCAATGGAGACCATTTTTTTCTAAGGGGGGAGGATTTATGCAGGCTCAAAACACCTTTTCCAACTGGCTCAAAAACATTTTTTTGGCAACTTACTATTTTTAGCAGTTTTTCGGTTCTTGAAGTTCCAGGGCCATTTTAAGGGCCTAAACGATGTTTTTTCATGATCAGGCACCAAAATAAATAACAAAGGTTCTGGATGATCCCCCTAAATTAATCTTCTCTTCAATACCTTTCCAACAAGCTATTATGCACCCTAAACGAAGATCGTATGCAAAAGTTACGACCTCGAGAAGTTGATGTACTAACTTACCCCAACGAGACCCGCATGACTTTTGGCGCTTCATCTCCTAGGGTTAGGTTTTTGGATGTCTAGGATTTTGGAATTAATGTTTATTGTAAAGCTTCTTTTAGCGCCTCATTGTACTCATGTTCTTGCGAATGAGTGTAGTCATCACATCTCTTCTTAGAGATACGTTGCCACCATTCTAACAAGCTTATTTCTAGTATGCATTTTACAGTTTTCAGCATTTTTTTATTTAATAGAAGTCAATTTTTACTGTATATATGTTATTGTTCCGTGTGTCTCCATGTTAATGTTTTAAATATGTGGTTTCATTTTGGTCTGCTCCTAAATTCGGATGATTGGTGTCAGAGTGGTCTGCTCCTTGTCATTTTTTTAATACATGTCCCCGACATGGTCAGGGTATAGAGAGTTGTCTCTTGAGCTTGTTTCTCTTGAGGAAAACTTCTCTTGCACGCCCAAGAAACCTCCCATGGTGGGTGAATATAAATACGATGGGATAAGAGATCCTTTTAAACTATTGTTTGATGAATCCCTTGAGTGACAAAGGAATGAGATGATGGACAAATTTGCACAAATCCTTCGATGACTGTCAATAAGAGACACATCCACCTCAAGAGGAGGCATCACCCCCTTCAAGGTACAGATCAATTTTTATATTCCAATATTTGAAGTTCAAATAAATGAAAATGCAATAGATAAATGGTTAAACCTTCTAGAAGGTATTTTTTTGTCCACAACTTTTTCAATAGAGAAAAGATTACATTTGCGCTCCTCAAGTTCATCCCCCATGTCAAATATTGGTGGGAGACTTTCTGTGAGAAAAAGGAAATAGAGGGATCCACATTATTTATAGTTTCACCCACTTAGGGTTCCTTCAAGGATTCTATTAAGGAACAATACTACCCTGTTGGAAGTTATGATGACTTGTATACAATATGGACCACATTGCGAAAAAAAAGAGACCAAACAATGCTAGGGTTCACTAATGTCTTCCATACCTTTCGCACCAAACTAGGTATCAAATATTATGAGTGAAATCCAGTACTCAAGTACTGTGATGGAATGCATAGATACATCCAGAAAGAAATGGAGTTTTTGGACATATCATCCTTGGGCGCAGCCTATCGATATGTTGTCAAAATCGAGCAGAATCTTAAACAAAAGATATGACAGTTTGGGTTTGGGAACCACTCATAGAAGAAGCAGGGAAAGGGGGGCCCTAACCCACAGAAAAAGGGATAAATAAAATATGGGAAACCTTAAGACAACTAGTCCAATATGCAAGCAAATAAGGACAATGGGAAGATGAAGAATGATACCAGGAAGTGGTGCAACTTCCATAAGAGCACCTGACATAACACTATTGATTCCCACTCAAATAAGTCATTGGTTTCTTAGGTAAAAGCATATGAATCATATGCGGGTTATGACTCTGAGTCAGAACTAGAAAACGAGATACATATCATTGACACAAAACCCAGTTCCTACATTGCTACCACCAATATCCAGACTGGTGAACCTGAAGAGAAAGAGGAAGTCGAGCACCTCTTTCATTCATAGATGTGGGTGAAAGACACTCCACTACACTTCATCATTAATAATGGTAGCCAGAAGAAAAACATCTCAACAGAGGTATTCAAGAGACTAACCCGGTCGAAAACACCACACCCACAACCCTACTCTATCGGATGGATCCATCAAGGAAGCGATCTTCGCGTCAGCCAACATTGTCTCTTGTCATATGACATCAAGCCATTCAAAGATGAGGTATTGTTTGATGTTTCTCCCCTTGAAGTTTGTGATGTTATTTTGGTACAACCTTATTTATGGAAATTTCATGATGTATATGAGTCTAGGCCTCACAATGTTATTATTACTTTGAACAAGAAATTGTATAGGATACCTGAGGTAGTCCCACCTAGT
>CBVK0103916679.1:0-22756 GCA_900067695.1 Picea abies | reverse complement strand
TATATATATAACATGCCTATTGAATGAAATTTAACCATAAAATACAAAGTAACCCCAAAATTGTTGCTAACATACATAATTAATGGAAAACAACTGTACTTCATACTTGCAACAGAATACATGATATCATTTCAAAGACACAGACATGCATCACATATAAATTAAGTACAAAATTAATACGTTATTTAAAACTGGAGTAATTCGACCAAAAACATGTATACCTTCCACGAACCTCCTAGCCTTAGACCACACTGCTCATCACGCTCAATAGTGGGTCACCCCTAAGCTAGGACGAAGCTCCACCCGAGGCAAGGGAATCCTAGACTAGACTGAGGTTATAGGAAAACTACATAGAGCAACTGGAAGGATTCTCTCCATGAGCCTTCTTACACCTAATACTCACAGACTCTCATTCCCCACATGCCTGTTACAATCAAGATTATACACCTTCACAAGAAAATTCCATCAATGCTTCACCTCCCTCTCTGCCTATCGGCAATAGGCCGAATTAGGAAATCTCATAGCTCTGTAGATGGTGTTGGACTCTCTCTAGGAGAAAACCACTTCCCAAAAAACCCTCTCACCTAGAGAGATTTGCTCATAGACTTGACAACCTGCCTCTTCTACAATGGGTCTACTAACCTAGTTCCTCACACATCTTCAACTCAAATCCTACAAGTTAAGGATAACAACAACAACAACTGGTCAATACCACTCAGGAAAACAAAAGGCAGCAACCCCATAATGGTTAAGGTAAGAAATCATCTCTGTAAGGGAGGATAAGAAGGTTCATAGGACACACAGGATATGTGGCTCAGTCCACGAGTTTGCCACTGGTTTTTAGAGGTGCCTGGCTACGTAGAGGTCCAGTGCAGAATCAACATGAGTTTAGACTGAGGATGTCTCAGCTTCTCAGGAAGACATCTCGGTTTTATGGTTTTAGAGCTATGTGAGGGTATACAGAGATCAGAAACAAAGGATGAAAGAATGAGGAGTGAACCCCCTCCATGGCAGACTTTCGCAGCTTTAACTGCATGTGGCCAGTTCGACTTATGTCTTCCTGGTGCTGCATGCACTCCATTTTGCATACGTTCCTTTCCAGGAACTTGGGACAACACTCAACAATTGTCCACCTTATCTCTTTTAGGAAATAATAATAAATTATTATCCCCTCTAGAGTTAAGCCCCCTATCTTATCCCCTAGGACCAACACTTAGCCTCTCTTTCCAACCTTTCAGCCCTATTTCCCTTACCCACTCTGTGGAATCTTAGTTCCCCATCACTCTTTCTTCATGGTCGGTCTGCACGCAACAATGTTTGTATTTTTATTAATGTTCTGCATAATTACATATACAAAAATAGGGTCTCGACCTTTAACACTTAGGTTCTCCAGCCCAATAAACACATAATCCCACTAACTTATCAACACTCAGCTCACCAACCTACAAAATATGTTTACAATTCATAATTGCAACAGGGCTCATCCTTGGGGATATTACACAGCCCCAATGCTTTCGTTACCTGACCTACAACACCCATTTGAGATCGAGACTGATGCTTTAGACTATTCTTTAGGAACAATCATCACTCATCATGGCCACACTGTGGGATATCATAGTGAGAAGCTATGAGATGTCGTCCATAAGTACCCTACTTACGACAAATAAATGTACTCCATTGTGAAATCTTGTCGCTAGTGGAGAAATTACATTCTCGGGAAGGAGACCATCATCCACACTGATCATAATCCACTATAGTTCATGCAGACACAAGGAAAATTGCAGAATGACCGCCATCATAAGTGGTCCACATATTTTACGAATTCCACCTCAACATCAAGCATAAAACATGAAGTACCAACTGGTTCCTTTATTTCCTTAGCCAACCTCCAATGGTAGAGCTCACCACAATGATATATTCTTGCGACCATGATACATCCAGATGGCCCCACCTCCATGAGATAGATCCTAACTTCTCCAGCATTTACCAGATGTTGGGCGTAAAGACAACTGTTACTAATTTCCATCTTCAGGATGAGATGTTGTGCATCTGGGAAATCTCTGTGTTCCATCAAGAAAGAGAGTGAAGATGATTTGGGAATCCCACTACAATCGGGTGGTACAACAATTCGGTGTGGAAAAGACAGTGGTAGTGCCGCAACGACATTTCTACTAACCAAAACTATGACAATATTTCAACAAGTATATATGGTCCTGCACTACCTGCATTATTTTCAAACTGACCACTAACAAACAATGAATGTGCAGTCCTCTTCCAACTTCTAATAGGCCCTAGGAATCCATCTCAATGGACTACATGTTAGACCTTCCATCCACCAAGTGGGGAAATGACTGTGTTTTTGTGGTTTTCGATTTCTTTTACAAGATAGCGATTATGGTCGCCTGCAAGAAGAGCATCACAACGAAGGCCACTACCTAGCTCTTCTTTGAACATGTGGGTACACTTTGGGATCCCACAAACCATTATCTCATATTGGGATAGTCAGTTCCTCAATACATTATAGTCAAGCCTCTGGTCATTGCTGGACACCAAGCACACCAAGTCCATTGCTTTCCATCCCCAAAGAGATGGCCAAATTAAGGTTGTCACTGAATGATCATGCACATCCTACGCATGTAAAATTCCAATCACCCCTGCACCTGGGATGGGAATCTTCCCTATGTTTATAACAACTACAACAGAGCCATACATAACTCAACCGACCACAACCCCTTTCAGGTGCGGTTGGGATTTCAACCATTGGGTCCCATGGATGTTTCACTACCCCTTGCAACCAACCATGAAGACTCATCACATGCTCCAAATGGATCTTAAAAATCCACCTATTTCATTGAGCGGATCCAGTACATCCTCCAACAGATTTAGGATATTTTACAAAAGTCCAATTCTAAGTACAAGAAACTCAATGATCGACACTGGGTTCCACACCAGTTTTAGGTGGGAGACAAAGTTTGGTTGAACTTGTAGAAATAACTCTTTACAAGTCCTCATTGGAAGATTCATCCACTACATTATGGACCTTACATCATCACCAAGGATGTGGGTAACAATTCTTTCGATCTCAACCTCCCCTTCTTCCTTGGCTTGCACCCATTATTCAATGTGAACCTCCTTCAGCCTTATTTTCCACCATTATTGGACACCTCAGAGATAGAATAACCATTGAAACCAATAGATATGAAACCTGACTACATTGGAAAAAACATAGACTAATTAGATCATGGACATACATGTTAAGGGAACTCACCTGCAAAGGATCCAACTTTATCAGGTTGTCAAAGTAGGGCAGCTCCTACACCAAGGCAAGTGGCTCACCTAGAGCCAAATTGAGCAGAAATTTCCTCATATGATGGGAGCACTCAATGCAATGGAGACCATTTCTTCATAATGGGGGAGGATTGATCTAGGAGGATCTTAGTGACCACCCACCTTTTCCAACTGAATAAAAATAGTTTTTTGGCAACTTACTAATTTTAGTAGTTGTTCGGTTCCTGAACTTCCGAGGCCATTTTGAGGGACTAAATGACACTTTTTCTCTATAGGGAAACTAAATAATAGGCAAAGGCTTTGATTGAGTTCCCTAAATGAATCCCCTCATAAATACCTTTCCAATGAGCTATCGTGCACCCTAAATGGAGATTGTATGCAAAAGTTACGACCCCAGGATGTTGATGTACTAACTTACCCCAACGGGGCCCGCATGAATTTTGGCCCTACATATCCTAGGGTTAGGTTTTTCAATGTATATGGTTTTTGAATTTGTTATCACATTAAATTGATCGGGGTGTTTTTTTCCTAGGATTTGGCTTTGGGGAGAAAAAATGAAAGAAAGTGGGCAATATCCCACAAAATGTCTTCTGTCCTAATTCAGATGAGCAATGTGACCTTTTGGCATGATGTGATAAAATGTGTGCAATTTTGGGTGAATGAGATCTACATGCTCAAATATTTGGCACAGGATTCATATCAGACCCCCCCTTGACGTTCTACCTTTAACGAGGGGGGGGGTCTGAGTTGGTTGTTTTTTAGCATGGGGCCCCTACTGTCGTATCTCTCTCACTTACCACTTTCCTAACTGTCGACACTTGTTCCCCACCCAACTTGTCACCTTTCCGACCTATCACCATCCCCCTTTTTCCCTTATCCCTCTCATTTCCCGACATGTGTCTCCCATGTCACTTCCATCATGTGGTCATGTGTCTCCCCCCTTACCACTCTCATCCTTCCACCACCACATCATCTCTCATGCCACATCACCCTGAAAGTTTTTCACCTCAGTGCTTGCATTTATTCACATCACCATTTCTCATCCATCATTCCATACCAATCGTGCCCATCGCCTCACCAGTTCCTCATCCACGTCTACCTACTAGACTTCCTATGAACTTTTGAAGTAGATCCAGATGGTAGAATGCAGAGGTTGCCACATCCTACAAGTGCAGAGTTTACTTAGGCCTTCTCAGTCCCGATGAAGAAGTTATTAAATAGGGTGGTGGTGGTTGATCATCATTTCCACCATAAATGGAAAGCCTAAGAAAGGACTGTCATCAAGTCAACTCATCTGGCGAACCTTCCTGAAGCATGATTGTGTCTAATAGAGCTCACTTGTGACATGAGACTACATGCATAGTCTGTCAGGAAGCATGCAGACGTAATTCCTTCAATGCGAAGATTCGAGCACGCTTCTATTGTTTTTCTCTGGGTATATAGGAGTCTTTCTCATATTTTGTTAAGGTCGATGGTTGAACTAGGATCCCATTTTGTAAAGTATTAATGAAGCTCTGGTTCCCTATTATGTAATCTGATTTGAGACTTCTTGTTTAAATGAAATTCAATTTCCTTATCCACTCTTTTACATTTGATACTGAATGTTCATGATTGAAGGATCCACATGGATTGTTGTGATTGTGTTGCAATGGAGGTTTGATTGTTGTGTTGTCATAAAGTTTTTCAATTTCCTGAAGTTATGAGTCCAAGAGGATCTTGTTTCTAGAGCTTTTCCTCAGGCTACTGGAAGATCAAATTTCCACAAAAGACCTCCCCATATCCTCACCAATTCTCCCCCC
Organism: Picea abies; assembly: GCA_900067695.1. Taxonomy (NCBI): domain Eukaryota; kingdom Viridiplantae; phylum Streptophyta; class Pinopsida; order Pinales; family Pinaceae; genus Picea; species Picea abies. The sequence goes on along the minus strand of CBVK0103916679.1, from coordinate 17,669 downwards.
TAATTATACTTTACTACAACCTACTCACTAAAGTTAGATCAAGACCTCACTTTCTCATGCATTACCTAGTCTGGATTTCTAAGTTAAAGCGTTATTTCTCTTGAGTCTGTGCCCATTCGACTCTCTTTAATTTATTCATTGTGACATACAAATTGATGGGTACTGGGCTTACCTCTGTTGCAATCCAAAGGTGACTTGTAGTTATAACATTTCTAGCGTCGTTGTCAGGGATGAATTGAATATTTTCTATGGGATAGAATGAAATTGAGCTATTGATTCTGAAGGTGCATTAGATATCAGATCCATTAAGATTGCAAGTTGCACCTGGTGAATCCATTGTGATGACTCCACTGGACCAAATTCATAGTTTTATTTGGCTCTGAAAGGTAGGCACATGTGGTCTCATCCATAGCTGCCTCTAGCTATGCTTGAAGCTAAACCAGAGAAAATTATTAGAAGAGAGAGGCCCCCTTAATAAGGAACTTCAGCTGCTGAACCAGGTGATTCTTGTAATTTTCATCATCCTCCCTCTGAAACTCCATTCGCATATTTTCATACTCCTATTATATCTTCTATTGGAGTTTCTATAGCATTAAACATTGGGATTTTTCCTACCTTTTTCTCCTCTCCTGGCCTTTCTTTGGAAGGGGAAATTTTTGACACTCCCGTCTCTCCCAAGGTTGTACCCTGTCTTAGACCCAGGACCTTCGGATATTTTCCCACTCTAGGTTTTACTATCCCTTCCATTGCTAGAGTTTTTGTAGGAGAAACCTCTGTTCCTCCCATCTCTACAACCTTGGTCCTAAAAACTTATTTGTTTTCTTCTTCTCCCATAAATTTAGTTCCATCCTCATCTATCTTGACTCCATATCCTCTTGTTTCTCCTTAAGCTCATGTCCAAATGGCAGGTGTTAATCCTCCTAGGAACACAATGGCTGAGATATTGGATACTAGATACGCCCCTCTGGTCTTACCTCAGCCTATGAATGTGCTCCCAACCACATAACACCTTAAGTACATGCCCCAGTTCATAGGGGAGGGAGACATGACTGCAGACAAGCACCTTTCATCCTTTTATAGATTCACAGAGATTCAAGCCATCAAGAATGAAGATGTGTGGATGATATTTTTCGTATAGAGCCTTGATGGTGATGTCAAGGAGTGGTTTAAGGACTTTTCTCCCAGATATATTGATGGGATTTCTGCTCTGGATGATGCATTCTTAAGAAACTAGGGGAATAAAAAAGATCTCCTTTATTATATTACAGAATTTGGGGCACTTAAGAGAGATGAGGGGGAATATATTTTAGACTTCTCGAAGAGATTTAATAAAATATATAAAAATATTCCAGCCGAAGTTAAACCTACATAAACCTCTGCCAAAATGGCTTATGCTAATGATTTCAACCTTGAATTTTGCATACTATTGAGAGAAAGAAGAGCCACCTCTTTGGCTTATATGCAAGATGCAACACTTGAAGTAGAATCTAATATATTTCCATCTAACAAACTTAGGGGTAAAATGGATAGAGATAGGGGGAAAGGCAGGTATGAAACTATGACTTCAAGTTCCTCTGCTACCCCCCCTCAAATGGATGAAATGACCAAGCTACTAAAATCACTTTCTGCTAGAATGGAAATGATCGAATTAGAAGGAAAGAAGAACTACAAAAATACCCAAAATGATAATAAAAGAGGTAACTATAGGAGGCCTAAAAATAATCCTCAGATTATCCAAAGAGACCAGAGAAACAGAGATAGAGATGATCAGAAAATCCAGACCCCTCTCCAAAATAATCTTGTTGAGGATGAAGAAGGAGGGGATGAAGACCTTGATCTCGAAATCCATTGTCTTGGGAACACCTCCTCTTTTCCTCACTTAACTCAGTATTCATATGAGGAATATCTCATGGACAATCAACTGAATGAACTAAGAAAAGGGGAAAAGGCCAACAACATGCCCAACAGATATAACCTCGGGTCCAAGAAGAAAGAAGGAAAGCCTAATTTTCCTTAGCAGCCTATCAGAGCAAAGAAGCCTGCTGAAGATGTAGAAAATGGAAACAAAATTAAGAAAGTTCAAACCCCCTCTCTAGTGGCCATAACTCCTGTCCTAGAAGTGAAAGAAATCCTAAAGCCTACATCCCCCTTTAATTTTGAGCATGAAATTCATAAAATTAGGATCCCTGTACCCTTCTCGAAACTAGTCAAGCATGAAGATTTCAAAAGGACCCTCTCTAAGTTATTGTTGCTTGAACCCACAAATCATCCCACAGACTCAATCAATTTGCAATATGAATTTCCAACAATTATCTTAGGTCCTATCATAGAGGACAGAGATGATTCATCCCCTCCCTTCTATATATAACTGAATATATATGATAAGGTGCTACACAATTGTCTGATGGATTTAGGGGCGTCCCACAATCTCATGCCCAAATTTTTCATGGAAGAACTGGGATTGGAAATCACAAAAACATACCACGAATTGTATTCCTTTGAATCTAGGAAAGTGAAATGTCTTGGTGTCATCAAAGATCCAGTTGTGATATTGTTTCAGCTGCCCATGAAAAGTGTGGTTATGGACATTGTAGTGGCTGATATTACCCCCAAGTTTGGCATGATTTTGTCATGATATTTGATAAAAAGACATGGGGGAACCTTGCATATGGACCTCACATATTCCACTGTTCTTGTGTTTGAGGGGGAGCATAGAAGACTTTACAAGGAAGACTAACTAGCCTACATTATTAGTGATGAAGAAAACCCCACCAATCACCCTATCTTTGCACTTGACAATGATTTGAGGTCTATGTTTTTATAGCTCATTGATGCTCCCGAGCATCCCCTTAAAATAAAAAAGAAGTTTTCTACTTTTCATGAAGATCCTCCTCTCACCACCCCTATTTGGAATATGTTCTTTGATGGAGCCTCTTCCAGGGAGGGTGTTGGCGTTGGAGTGGCCTTGGTTTCACCAACTCAAGAGACCACATCCCTGTCCTACAAATTAGAATTTGAAACTACCAATAATGTGGCAGAGTATGAAGCTCTTATATTGGGTTTGAGAAATGAAAAAGACACGGGGATTAAAGAAATATCTATGTTTGGGGATGCTAAGTTAGTTGTCAATTAGGTCAAAAATATTTACCAAGCCAAGGATCCTAGACTCAGATATTATATAAATGAACTGTGGGATTTAATCAACAATTTCTTCTTAGCTTTCAAGATTTCTTTCATCCCGAGAAAATAGAATATAGTGGTCGATTCTTTGGTTGTTTCAACAAGAAAATTCAGATTCTCTCTGCCACCTAAACTTAGGTATGATGTAGAGGTAAAATATAGAACCTCTATACCTTACAATGTCAAGCATTGGAAAGTGTTTGAAGATGATTTTGAGATCAAAAGGTTCCTTGAGACTATTGATGAATTTTCTTCTTTACACATAGATATAGATCATGATTATGAAATTAATCGACATGCTAATGTATTTTTAAAGAAAATTGCTAATCATCACATTGTGCAGTTGCCTAGCAATCGCATTCCAAAGGGACTAGTTCCTTTGGAAAGGATATTTGACAGTAATAATGTGGCAGTGAAAGATCAAAGGAAAATTGATGATGTTGATACATCTGAATACAACATTGGTACAGAGAAAGATCCTAATTTTTTCAAGTTGTCAAGAAGTCTCTCAAAGGAGCAGAGGGCCGAATACACTGAGATTTTAAAGCAGCTTTCTGATGTGTTTTCATGGACATATGAATATCTCAAAACATATGATGCAAGCATCATTGAGCATAAGATCCCACTAAAGGAAGAAGCCAAGCCATTCAGGCAGAAATTGAGACAAATAAATCCTATGTTGTTACCTATCATGGAGAAGGAAGTGAAGAAGATGATGGATTCCCATATCGTCGTGTCTTTGAGGTATTTAGAGTGGGTGGACAACTTGGTCCCAGTGAGAAAGAAGAGTGGAGAAATCAGAATTTGTGTCGATTTCATAAACTTGAACATAAGCTCAAAAAAGGAAAATTACCCCTTGCCGAAGATGGAACACATTACAGAGGGTGACTGGTGTGTCAAGGATGTCTATGGTTGACAACTTCTATGGCTACAACTAGATTTATGTCTTACCTGAAGACAAAGAGAAGACAACATTCACCACTCCTTGGGGTACATTCATGTATGCTAATATTCCCTTTGGATTGATGAATGTAGGAGCGACCTTTCAACGAGCCATGGATATAGACTTCATTGGAGAGAGGGAAAAGTTTGTGGTCATCTATCTAGATGAAATTACAGTTTTCTCTAGATATGATATAGAGCATTGTGATCATCTGAAAAGGTTTTTCTTGAAATGTAGGAAAATTTTCCTCTCCTTAAATCCCAAGAAATCATTGTTTGCTATGAAAGAGGGAAAATTATTAGGGCACATAGTATCAGCTGATGGAGTCAAGGTTGATCCTAGAAGGGTAGAAGCAATCCAAACCTTGTCACTCCCAAGATCTAGGAAAGAAATCGAGTCTTTCTTGGGGAAAATTAATTTTCCGAGGAGGTTTGTTTCCAACTTTGTTGAAATGGTAAAACTTATAACAACCATGTTGAGGAAAGAGAATGACGTTAAGTGGGTTGTTGAGCCTCGAAATTCCTTTGACTAGATAAAGAAGGCCTTGAATGAAGCACCTATTCTTATCATTCCTAATTACTGAAAGAATTTCCTCATTTTTTCATTTTCTTCATTTGACACAGTAGCATTTGTTTTATTGCAGAAGAGTACTAAAGGGTTGGAGAAGCCCATTTCCTTTTTCATTCGGGTACTGAGAAATGCTGAAGTGAAATATGACATCATGGAGAAGCATGCCTATGCTTTGGTTAAGATCTCAAATCCTTCAGAGTCTATGTGTTGCACTAAAAAATCATTGCATATGTTCTTTTAGCCTCTTTGAACAAAATTCTCATCCAACTAGACATAGATGGAAGAAGGAGCAGATGGATCGCAAAAATCCTTGAATTTGATCTGGAGATCAAGCCCACCAAGTTGATCAAAGTTCAAGGTTGAGACAAGTTGCGGGCTGAGAATAGTTGCAAATCTTTGGGGGTAAATTTCATCAACACTTTCTCAAAAAGTCAGCAATCTGAGCTGTCTAAAACAAGTTCTCAAGCGGACCCCCAATTAGTAGGATGTCCTTAGTATAAGGAGGTTATATATTTCTTGTAGAAGTTCCAACCTCCTAACGACATGGAAAAGAGTAGATCCAAATACTTAAAGCTCAAAGCAATTAAATATTGCCTCATTGATCAAGTCCTATATTGAAAATATCCCCTGGGAGTGATCTTAAGATGTTTAGACCCACAGGAAGTGCAAAAGATCATATCTAATTTTCATGATATCCTGTGTGGAGGATGTGGAGGACACAACTTCTAGAGAACAACGGCCTACAAAATTAGTAGGGATGGATATTTCTGGCCTACTCTGTTCACTGACGTCTGTGAAAAATTTAGAGCCTATATCAAGTGTCAGAAATTCTCAGGGAAGCAACAACTAAAGTCCCTTCCATTGAAGCATGTGGTTGCTTCAGGGCCATTCCAACAATTGGGCATAGAATTCATTGGGGAAATTCATCTTGCATCAAGTGATCATCACAAATGGATCCTGACTACCACAGATTATTTTACCAAGTGGATAGAAGCTATCCCCATAAGGAGTGCTTCTCATAAGGTGATCATTGGTTTTCTAGAGGATATTATAGTAAGATTTGGTTGTCCAAGCAGAATTGTCACTAATGATGCTGCATCTTTCAAGGATGAACCATTGATCCAGTTCTGTGATCAGTTCAGAATCAAATTGATTCATTCTATGCCATACTATCCCTAGGGAAATGAACTGGAAAAGTATTCTAACAAAAGAATCATTAAAATTATTAAAATACTATTAGAGGATAACCAGAAAGCATGGGACTCAAAGCTCAAATTTTCTTTGTGGACTGACAGAGTGACAAGAAAGAAGTCTCTAGGAATATCTCCTTTTCAACTTGTGTATGGGACTAAAGCAATCCTCCCTTATCAGCTCGCCTTGCCTGTGAAAAAATTCTTTCAAGACTACCAAGGTGAGCCTAACGACATGATCAAAAGGATTTTGCAACTAGTCGAAGCACAGTAGGTGAGGGAACAACTTCTGGATAGAACGCATGAACATCAACAGAGGATCAAGCAGGCTTTCAACAGGAAAGTCAGAAAGGAAGATTTCTAGCTGGGGATCTAGTACTTAAATGGGATGCACCCAAGAAGGACAAAGGCAAGCACAACAAATTTGAATCCCTATGGATTGGGCCCTTCTAAATGTTTGAGATATGTCGAAATAACACTTACAGATTGCAGAATTTGGAGGGAAATGAATTTTTTGGTGGCCCTGTAAATGGTCATTTTCTAAAGAAGTTCTTTACTTGAGCCATGAGTGGCTCCCATGTCTTTGTAAATATTTTTTTTCCTATTTTTTTTTGTTTTATAAGTGACTCCATAACCCAATAATAAGGCACTGAAGCTTCAGAAGAGTTCTTAGAGCCTTGCATGGAGGTCTCTATCCCCCATGGAGCCTAATGTTATCACATTAAATTGATCAGGGTGATTTGTTCCTAGGAGTTGGATTTGGGGCAAAGAAATGAAATAAAGTAGGAAATAACCCACAAAATGGCTTCTATCCTAAGTCAGATGAGTGATGTGACCTTTTGGTGTGATGTGATAAAATGCGTGCAATTTTGGGTGGCCAAGATTTGCATGCTCAGATCTTTAGTGCATGATCCATATTAGACCCCCCCCCTGACATTCTACCTTTAATGGGATGTGGGGGGGTCTGAGTTGGTGGTTTTTGAGTTCGGCCACCCAAATTTCATGGCTCTTTCTCATTAACTTAGACCCCCCCCCTCTGAGCTAGCCCGCTTACCACTCTCCCTTATCACTTTCCCTCCTGTCGACACCTATTCCCCACCCAATTCATCACCTTTCCAACCTATCACCATCCCCCCTTTTCCCTTATCCCTCTCATTTCTTGACATGTGTCCCCCATTTCACTTCCTTCATGTAGTCATGTTTCTCCCCCCCAACCACTCTCATCCTTCCACCACCGCATCCTCTGTCATGCCACATCACCCTTACACTTTCTCACCTTAGCACTCATGTCTATCCACATGGCCATCTCTTGTCCTTCATTCCATGTTGATCGTGCCCATCGCCTCGCCAGATCCTCATCCACGTCTTCCTACTAGCCTTCATGTGAACTTTCGAAGCAGATCCAAATGGAAGAATGCAGAGACTGCCATGTCCTACACGTGCAGAGTTGACTTAGGCCTTCCTAGTTTTGATGAAGCAATTATTAAAGTGGGTGGTGGTGGTTTAACATCATTTCCACCATAAATTCAAATCTCGATAAATAAATTTCAGCAAGTCATATCATCTGCAGAACCTTCCCAAAGAACAATTGCTTCTAACAGATCTCGCTTGTGACATGAGACTACATGCAAGGTCTTTCAGGAAGCATGGAAACGTAATGAAAATACTCGAGCATGATTTTGTTGTTTTTCTCTGGGCATATAGGAGTATTTCTCATATTTTTTTAAGGTCGATGGTTGATCTAGGCTCCCATTTTGTAAAGTATTAGTGAATCTCTAGTTCCCAGTTATGTAATCTGATTTGAGACTTCTTGTTTAAATAAAAGTCAGTTTCTTTATCCATTGTTTTACATCTGATATTGAATGTTCATGATTGAATGATTCACATGGATTGTTGTGACTGTATTACAATGGAGGTTTGATTGCAGTATTGTCATAGCATTTTTCAATTTCCTGAAGTTCTGAGTCCAAGAAGATCTTGTTCCTGTAGATTTTCATCCTTAGGTTGTTGGAAGACCGGATGTCCACAACACACCTCCCCATATCCTCACCAGTTATTCCCCCTAATCACCCTTTACTACAACCTACTGACTAAAGTTAGATCAGGACTTCACTTGCTAATGCATTACCTAGTCTAGATTTACGAGTTAAAGCATTATTTCTCTTGAGTCTGTGCCCATTCAACCCCCTTTAATTTATTCAGTGTGACATAGAAACTGATGGGTATTGGGCTTACCTCTGCTTCAATCCAGAGGTGACTTTTATTGCTAACAAAATTCATGTTTATTTTAAAATGGTCTTTAGAGCCTCATTGTACTCATCTTCTTGTGAATAAGTGTAGTTGTCACATCTCTTCTCAGAGATAAGTTTCCACCATTTAAGCAAGCTTGTTTATAGTCTTCATTTTACAGTTTTCAACATATTTCTTATTTAATAGAATTCAAGTTTTACTGTATATTTTTTATTTTTCATTGTGTCTACGTGTTAATGTTATCAACTTTTTGTTTCATTTCATTCCTCTCCTAAATTTGGATCAGTGGTGATGTGTTGTATTTGCATTTTATGATGTTTAATCTTATGGTGAAATGATAATATATGTTGAATGTATTATTAATATATGATATTATAATGTCGTGCAATGAAGTATATAGTAATTTAATGAATGTTAAGTGGGAGAATTTCATGCATAGAATATATTGAGTGTTAAGTAATTGTTAAGTAATGGAAACTATGCACATGAGTAAATGGTAGTAACAAAATGAAGAATGCCTCACTTCCCCTCATGACTATAGAACCTGCAAGCCTACTACTAGTGGAGGAATTACATTCTCGGGAAGGAGAAATTCATCCACACTGATCATAATCCAGTGCAGTTCATGCAAACATAAGGAAAATTGCAGAATGATCACCATCATAAGTGGTCCACATATTTGCAACAATTCCACCTCAACATCAAGTATACAACAAGAAGTACCAATCGAGTTATCGATTTCCTGAGATGAACTCTAGTTGCAACACTGAACACATTGCTATATTATTGCGGCCACTATACCTCCAGATGGACCCACCTCTATGAGACAAATCCTGACTTCAAGAACCCCTACTGAATGTTGGGTGCAAAAACAACTGTCACTAATTTCCATCTACAGGATGGGTTGTTGTGCCATCTCGTCCATCTATGCATTCCATAAAGTGAGTGAGTGAAGCTGATTTGGGAATCCCACTACAGTTGGGTGGTAGGACACTTCGACGTGAAAAATACAATGACAGTGTTGGAGTGACATTTCTACTAGACTAAACTCGGAAAATATTTCAGCAAGTATATTCGGTCTTTCATTGCCTAATCTATTTCCAAACTGACCACTAAGAAACAAGGCTTGTACACTCCTCTGCCTACTCCCAATAGGCTCTAGGAATCCATATCAATGGACTACATGTCGGTCCTTCCATCCACCAAGAGGGGAAATGACTATTTTTTTGTGGTTGTTGATCGCTTTTCTAAGATGGCTATTATGGTTGCCTACAATAAGAGCATCACAATGAAGGCTACTGCCAAGATCTTCTTTGAATGAGTATGGGTACACCTTGGGATCCTGCAAACCATTATCTCATATCAGGATATCTGGTTCCCCATGACATTTTTGTCTAACCTCTTGTCACTACTGGACACCAAGCTCACTAAGTCCACCACCTTCCACCCCTAGACAAATGGCCAAACCAAGGTCATCCACTGGATGATCGTGCACATCATGTGCATGTACAATTATAAGAAACCCTACACCTTGGATCCAAGTCTTCCCTATGTTCAACATAGCTACAATAGAGACATACATAGATCAACCAACCACATCCAATTTCAGATGGGGTTGGGATTTCAACCATTGGGTCCCATGGATGTTGCATTACCCTTTGCGACCACCTAGGAAGAATCATCGCATGCTCCAACTGGAGCTAACAAATCCAATTGGTTCATTGAGAGGATCTAACACATTCACTAATAGGCTTAGGATATTTTACAGAATTCCAATGCCAAGTACAAGAAACGCCATGATCAACACCGGGTACCACACTAGTTTTAGGTGGGAGACAAAGTTTGGTTGCACTTGCAGAAATAATGCCTTAGAGGGCCTCATCGGAAGCTTTTCCCACTCCATTATGGACCTTACACCATCACCAAGTCTATGGGTAATAATGATTTTGAGCTCAACCTTCCCCCCTTCCTTGGCTTGCACCTATTGTTCAATGTGGATCTCCTTCGACCTTATTTTCCACCATTATTGGAAACTTCAGAGATAGAATAAAAATTGACACCAACAGAGATCAACCATGAATGCATGGAACATGAATCTACTGATCAGATCATGGACAAAAATTTCAAGGGAACTCGCCAGTAGAGGATCCAAATTTATTGGGTTGTCAAAGTATGCCAACTCCTACACCAAGACAAGTGGCTCACCTTGGGCCAAATTCAGTAGAAATTTCCTCATATGATGGGGGAACTCAACTCAATGGAGACCATTAATTCATAAGGGAAGAGGATTTATCTAGGAGGATCTATATGGCCACCCACATTTTCCAACTGGATCAAAATAGTTAATTGGCAACTTATTATTTTTAGTAGTTTTTATGTTCTTGAACTTTCAGAGTTATTTTGAGAGCCTAAATGACTCTTTTTCATGACCAGGAACCTCAATGATAGTTGCAGGCTTTGATTGATCCCCCTAAGTTAATATCCTCATTAAAAAATTTCCAACGAGCTATCATGCACCCTAAATGGATATCGTATGCAAAATATTTCCAACGAGCTATCATGCACCCTAAATGGATATCGTATGCAAAATTTATGATTATGGGAAGTTGATGTACTAACTTACCCCAACGGGGCCCACAAGACTTTTGGTGCTTCATCTCCTTGGGTTAGTTTTTTGGATGTATAGGGTTTTGGAATTCATGTTTATTTTAAAAAGGCCTTCAGAGCCTCATTGTACTTATCTTCTTGCAAATGAGAGTATCCATCACATCTCTTCTCAGAGATAAGTTGTGACCATTCTAGAAAGCTTCTTTCCAGTCTCCATTTTACAGTTTTCAACATATTTCTTACTTAATAGAAGTCAATATTGATTGTATATCTGTTATTTTTCAATTTTTATTTGTTTTAATGTTATAAATATGTGGTTTCATTTTGTTCCACTCCTAACTCCGGATCAATGGTATCAAAGAAGTTTGATCCTTGTCGTTTCTGTTAATGCATGTCCCCGATGTGGTAAGGGTATAGAGAGTTGGATCTTGACCTTGTTTCTCTTGAGGACAAATTCTCTCGCACACCCAAGAAACAACCCATGGAAAGTGAAAATAAATATGGTGGGACATGATATTCTTTCAAAATGTTTCTTGAATAATCCCTTGAGTGAGAGAGGAACGAGATGATGGATAAATTTGCACAAATCCTTCAACGACTGTCGACAAGTAACACATCCACCTCAAGCAGAGAAGCTTCCCCTTTCAAGGTACATATCAATTTTTATATTCCCATTTTTGAAGGTTAAATAGATGCAGATGTCGTAGATAAATGGTTAAAACTTTTAGGAGGATATTTTTTTGTCCACAACTTTTTCGATAGAGAAAATATTACATTTGTTCTCCTCAATGCCATTCCCCATGTCAAAGATTGGAGGGAGACTTTCTATGAGAAAAAGGAAATATAGGGATCCACATTATTTGTAGTTTCACCCACTTGGGATTCCTTCAAGGATTCTATTAAGAAGCAATATTTCCCTGTTGGAAGTTATGATGAATTGTATACAAGATGGACCACACTACGATAGAAAAGAGACCAAATAGTGCTAGAGTTCACAAATGTCTTCCATACCTTGTGCACCAATATGAGTATCAAATATTTTGAGTGACATATGGTGCTCAAGTACCACGACGGTATGTATAGATACATCCATATGGAAATGGATTTTTTGGAAATATCATCCTTGGGCACAACCTATCAATATTTCATCAAAATAGTGCAGAAGCTTAAACAAAAGACGTGGAATTTTGGGTCTGGGAACCCCTCACAACAGAAGTAGGGAAAGAGTAGCCCCAACCCGCATAGCAAGGGACATAGAAAATATTGGAAACCTCAATACAACCAGTCCAAAACCTCAATACAACCAGTCCAAGCTACATTAAAATAAGGGAAATGGGAAGATGAAGAAAGATACCGGGAAGTGGTGTGACTTCCATACGAGACCCTGGCATAACATTGTTGATTGACGCTCAAAGAATTTATCGGTGGCTGAGGTAAAATCCTCTGAGTCAAATGCATTTTTTGAATTTGAGTGAGAACCAGAAAACTGGAGACAGGTCTTTGATGTAGAACCCATTGACATTGGTTCTACCACCAATATCCAACCCAGTGAAACTGATGAGCTAGAGGAAGGTGAGAACCTCTTTCATTCATAGATATGGGTGAAAGGCACTCTGCTTCACTTCATTGTTGATAGTGGTAGCCATAAGAACTCCATCTCAGCAGAGGGTGTCAAGAGACTATCCCTTTCAACAGTGATGCACCCACAACCCTACAATAATAGATGTATCCTTCAAGGAAGCAATCTTCATGTCAGCCAATAGTGTCACCTGTCGTATGACATCAAGCCATTCAAAGATGAGGTATTGTTTGATGTTTCTCCCCTTGAATTTTGTGATGTTATTTTGGGAAAGCCTTATTTATGGAAACATCATGTTTTATATGAGTCTAGGCATGACAATTTTATTATTACTTTGAATAGGAAAGTGTGCTAGATACCTGAGGTAGTCCCACCTAGTGTTATTTCTTTGATCTCTTCCAATAAATGCAGGAAGGTCATTTCTCATAACAGGAAGTTTGTCTTCTTCATGATTCTCTCTTAGAGTGAGAGAAAGGTTGCAGCCACATCCATGACCTCCATGACCAACCTCTCCATGAAACAAAAAAAAGTGGATAAGGTTGTCGAAGAATAAAAAGACATCTTCTCATCACCTAATGGGGTACCTCTTCACTGTCAGGTCAAGCATCCCATTGATATGACCCCCGATGCACCACTACATAATGGGCCAGCCTATCACTACTCTCTGCTATAAAATGAGGAGATAAAGCATCATATCCAAGAAATAATCCAAAAGGGTCACATCCAACCCAAGTAATCACCTTTTGGAATCCCAATCATGCTAGTGCGGAAGAAAGATGAAACCTGCGACTGCTTATTGATTACCAGGCCCTTAATAAAATCATAGTTAAGAAATAGTACCCGTGATCTGGATTATTTTCGTCACGAAATGAGAGTGGATATATAATAATGAAATGTAGAGAGATGTATAATATATAAAATGATATAGAATATATTTATGACATATATAACCATAAACACAAAGATATAATAATACACATTTATATTAATGAGTGAAATGTACAAGATTGTAAAAATACAAAGTGAAAGACTCTCTAGAATGGTGGCAACTTATCTATGAGAAGAGTTGTGATGGCTACTCAAATTCACAATAATATGATTGTTACAATGAGGCTCCAAGTCCTTTTTAAAATAAATAAAATCCAAAACCCTAACCCCGGAAGATGAAAATCCAATAGTTTTGTGGACCCCATTTTGGGTAGTTTGGTGTATCAACTTCTTAGGGCGTAACTTTGGCATACGATCTTAGTTTTGGTTGCACGATAGATTGTTAAAAAGGTATCATCGAGGAGATTCATTTTGGGGGATCAATTAGAGCCTTCAACTATCTTGTAGGTGATCGATCATGAAAAAACCTTCATTTACGCCCTCAAAATGGTCTCGAAAGTTTAGGAACTGAAAAACTGCTAAAAATAGTAAATTTCCATAAGGTTGTTTTGATCCAGTTGGAGTAGGTGTGTGGCCATTAATATCCAATTGAATCAAAATAATTCCCCTAATCAATGATCTCCTTTATCAACTCAAGGGGGGCAAATACAATAATATTGATCTAAAGTCTGGCTACCATCACATCCCAATAAAACATACAAATGTATGGAAAAATTCCTTCAAGTCAAAATAAAATCTTTTTGAATGGTTGGTCATTCCCTTTGGTTTGAAAATTGACCCAACAAATTTCATGAGGATGATGGAAAATATCTTGCAGGATTTCACTAATTCTTTTGTGGTGGTGTATCTAGATGATATCCTCATTTACAACAAGATTTGGGAATAATACTTGTAGCATATTCAACAGGTTCTTCACACTCTGCAGAAGCACAAGCTATATGCCAACTTGGAAAAATGATCCTTCGGTATGGATAGGGTCTAATACCTAGGATACATTTTTAATGTGCATGGTGTGCATGTTTATCCTGTTGGACATGGTGTTATGGTGTTGGCATTGATGTCAAAGAGGTCCAAAATGATCAATGTTGATTATGGCATCGATGTCAAGAATATCACCATGGTATTATCATTATATTTCTTTGAGATCCTAAAATATCAAGAGAAATAACATAGTAATTTGCATAGAAGACATAACATAAGGTGCAGAGGAATTTACCTAAATCTCAGGAGAGGCAGTGTATTAGATTGCACGAGATCAGAGCATGCATAGATCCATGTATAGAAAGAATAATGAAGAATAAGGAATTCATAGATCGAGAGGGTTAGCGACTGAATATCAGTGCATAAAAGAATGCACAGATAGTTATTAACAACTCAGGAGAAATAAAAATGAACAAATCAAAAGGAAGAACATTAATCGAAGCTCAGAAGAGATGACGCACATGAGTCGTTCCTTCTCATTTCGGGAAAATGCAGGATTGTTAGATTGAGGTGAAGCCATAGGTTGGGAAGGATTAAATCTCAATAGTCAGATATGAATCAAGAGATTCATATGGTTTCCCATTCGTTAGATCAAGATTTTATCTAGATTTAAGTATTGGTCATGGATTTGGAATGGAAAAGTTGAACCGTTAGATTAGAAGTTAGTCAACTTTGAACTTGACCTACTCTGACGATAAAAAAATCGGATGAGCTAGGAACTTCTGAACCCTGGAGTTCCAAAATAAACAAAGTCCATAGATCTATTCGACACTTCACCAATTTAGGAGGATCATATCTCCATGTTAGTTTAAGTGTGACCGTTAGATCCATGAGGAGGACATGTGACACATCAGGAGATCCACGTCATCAAGGACACATGACATAATCAGATGATAAAAAGTGTCAAGTTCTAGTTGTCATTTTAGGTATGTGTATGTCATGAATCTAAGTGACATGTGGTAGCCACTCAGCTAGTGCCAAGTCAGTAGTGAAGTCAACAAGTTACCTCACTCTGGGAGTATGTCCTTCAAGGGAAACCAGCAGTTGCCCAAAGCGTCAAAGTGTGAAGTCACAAACTAATGATGGTTTTTGATCTAAGATACTCCAGGATGAATCATAACTGTTAGATCAAACATAGTGGAAGGATATCATAAGGTATACTCAACAACTGAAAATAAGCGGTCACCACAGATTTATGACTTATTTGGTAGGTAACCACTCCAGAGGGATTGAACTACCTTAGATTTATAGTAACCTGAAGTCCTAGAGTGTCAAAGATCCAAAGTAAGATCTGATCGTTCATCGAGAAGGAATATTCATGATCGAGATCCTAAATTTGATAATAGAACAAATTCTTGGAATGGTTAAGCCCATGGTCCTATCTCTTGGACTTGTGGAGGTTATCAAGCAGAAAGTGCTAGTAAGAAATTTGGTGGAATTTTCTCCAGAAGAGTTAAATGACTACAAATACTAGAGTCCTGAAGTGTCGAAGTACCAAAGTGAATGAGAACCTTCCATTCAACTAAATATCAAGTCCTAACTGTTGATTTGTTTGAAATCTATGGACAAGCTAAGATCATCCATATAACGGAAAATAAAATATCTATCGTCTGATCTACTTTGACGAAATGTATTCCAGAAGGTTGAAAGATTGCAAAGGATGGAAGTCCAGAAGGACAAAATTACAAAGTAACGATATTCATCCATCTCATCGTGCAATTAAAATGTGACTGTTGATCTTGACAAGTGATCAAGCACTCATTTGGTGTAGCACCTAGTCACCACCTGCGATCATTTGGAATAGAGGTCCTGAAGAGTTTCTGTGAAATATTTAACACACTGAATGAGAAATTTATCTCGGTCAAGAAGGAACATCACTTAAATAAATAAGCATGTGGTTTTACCCATATGGTCACATGTAAATGGTTTGAAGGAAGTGCCGCTACATAACTCGATTTCTGCAATATTTGTAGAGACATGGAATCAAGTTAAAAGAAATCGATCCATACCTGTGATCTGTTTATGAAAATCACTCTCACTAAATTAAAATCCTTCACAATAATGTTTGAATAATAATAGAGATTATTGTTAATTTAAAATGAAGAGGTGTGATGGTCCAAATAAAGGGACACAATACTTCATATCTCACACTAGTTGGAAGATTATATAAAAGAGTAAGAATGGTGATAATAAAGTGTCTTTGTAGTCCAATTCAGAAGATCAAAATAGAAGCAAAGTCCAAGAAGAAGAAGTAATGATTCTTATGAAGTGATGGTGGAAGGGAGGAGCATGGAAGGAATCACATCCTTTACTAAGTAAGTGTAAATTAAGGGAGTTGGTTCTTCTTGGGGTTGGTTCCCTAAAGACAAGGGAGTTGGTGCTTCCTAGGGTTGGTGCACTAAAGGTAAGGGAGTTGGTGCCTCTTAGGGTTGGTTCCCTAAAAACAAGGGAGTTGGTGCTTCCTAGGGTTGGTTCCCTAAAGAAGGGGATTTGTGTCTCCTAGAATTGGTGCCCTAAAAAGGATTGGTTTCCTTCACTATTCTTCATAAAATCCTTGTAATTACTATTAATTGTATTTATATAATTGATTTTACAAACAATTCCATTGTTGATCTATTGTGGTAATTAACAAAATATAAAAGGTAACTGCTAATTGTTGAGAAGGTGTAATACTGATTCACCCCTCCTTCTCAGTATTCCAACAATTGGTATCAGAGCAGGTGCTTTCAGCACAGTCTAACAACTGGAAGGTAGATCCTGAAGATGGATCAACAAGAGGGAATGACTAACAACAAAGAACCATTGTTCAATCGAGGTGGCTATGCTCTATGGAAAATAAGAATTAAAAAATTCCTGTTGGCTCTTGGTTTTGATATCTGGAAATATTTTGTAGATGGTTACACTGCACCAACTACTCCACCCAAAGATGTTGCAGGAAATAAAATCTATAATGATAACTCAAAAGTTGTTAATGAAATTCTAGGAGGATTGACAAATTCTATATTTGTGAAGTTTATGCATTGTAAGTCAGTTAAAGAAATATGAGACAAATTGGAGGTTTTATATGAAGGAGATAGAAAAGTAAGGGAAGCCAAACTACAGACCTATAGAACTCAGTTTGAAAATATGAAAATGAAAGAAGAAGAGAACATTGTTGAATACTTTCATAGGGTAGATGAAGTGGTTAATTTAATCAGTGCATCAAGAGGAGAACTTATAGATAAACCTATTGTGAAAAATATACTAAGGTCATTACCCACTACTACATATGGGTGGATTATTCCACGAAAATTTTCCACGCTTCCACTAGTCTAATATTTTTTTTTAAACAAGGAGGGATTTTCATCGCTATTGCCACGAAAGTTCGTCGCAATATCGACGCAAATCTTAATTTAACCTAGTCTTGCTTTTCATCACTATAGAAACAAATTTTCATGGCAATAGCGACGAAAATTTTGTCTATCTCATTGGTCGGTGTTAA
>CBVK0103916671.1:0-32828 GCA_900067695.1 Picea abies | reverse complement strand
TGGTGTCTACCTGCATTGCCTCTTCATAACATTCTGGTTCACCAGAATCAATCAACAATAAATAATATAATGAAGGAGAGTATCGTTCAGGGGGTATACTTAACCTGGTAGATATTCTAACAACACTTGTAGGTGTTTGAGGTACCTGCTACTCCTACTGTTGTACATTTTGATTTTTAGGTTCCTTTGGAATTTCTTTTTTAGTGATCTCATCAAGCACTGTGTATTCTTCTTTTTCTGTTTCCTGTTTCTTTCCCTGCAACTAATCTTTGTACATGACCTTTTCATTGAATATGACATCTCTACTCCTAATGATTTTTTTATTTTCATAATATCATTTGTGATAACCAAAATAATTAACACCATATCCAATAAAGGTACACTTCTTGGCTTTTTCTTCAAGATTTGTTATATTTTCTTTATCAATGTGGACAAATGTTTCACAACTAAAAGTCTTTAAAAATGAATAGTTTACCTTTTTACATGTCCATGCCTCCTCTGTAATTCCACCATCCAAAGAACTTGAAAGTCCTTTGTTTATCAATTAAACAACAATATCTACATCATCTTCCCAAAACTGTAAGGGCAACCATACATGCAATCTCATTCTCCTTGCATGCTCCATGATGGTCATGTTCATCCTTTCTGAGACACCATTTTCTTGTGGTGTTCCTAGAACTATCTTCTCTCTACGAATCCCATGGTATGAAAAATAATCATCAAACGCCTTGTTGTAGTATTTACCTCCATTTTCTAATGTGAGATACTTCAACCTTTTTCCTATCTCATTCTCAACCAAATCTTTTTGTTGAATGAAATAAACCCATTTTTTTCTAGTTTCATCATCAATAAAAGTAACATAATAATGAGATCCACCAAGAGATGATACCTGAGTTGGTCCCCATACATTTGTATCCAGAAGCTCTAACCTGTAACTCTTATTTTCTTTTTCGACTCTAAGAAATTTGACTCTCTTCTATTTTCCATAAACACAATTCTCACAGAAATCCAAATAAATTTGTTTAAGATCTGGAAACAAATTCCTTTTGTGAATTATATTCATCCCCTTCTCACTCATGTGTCCAAGCCTATGATGCCAAAGTTTTGTATCCACTCCTGTATAATCTAAAGAGATAGAATAATCAATATTACTAGTACATAAATACAATGTACCTACCTTCTCTCCTTTTTATATCACCATTGATCCTTTGGTGAACTTCCACGCCTTATCTCTAAATATAGATATACAACCTTCACTTGCCAACTGCCCCATTGAAATTAGATTTTTCCTTAGATATGATACATGTTTTACCTCTTTCAATAACCATTGATCTCCATATTTTTTTCTTTATTTGTACCTTTCCCATTCCAACAATTTTGCATGGTGCATCATCACCCAAATGAAGCTATCCAAAATCATCTTGAACATAATCTAGAAAATGTTTCCTATGCAGTGTGGAATGAAATGAATCCCCTAAATATACTACCCAATAATTAGAAATATTATCTACAAAAAGAATCAAAGCATCTTGTAACACATCACCTTTTATGTTTTCTTCCTGATTTTTCTCCCATTGTCCATCTCTTTGTTTCTTTGGAGCTCTGTAGTCTTTCTTTAGATGGCCTTTCTTCCCACAATTATAGTACTCTATTTTTCCTAGTTTGGATTTGGATATGCCCTTCCTATAATTTCAAGTGTTCCCTGATTCCTTTCCTCTATCCTTTTATCTTCACTTGTCCTCCATGTTTAACACATTACCTAATGTCTCACCTATTTTTTTCTTCGCATTTCCTCACTAAGGATAACACCAAAAACATCATCAAATTTTAGAGTGTTTGAACCAGAGACAGAGTTACTTACAACCATGACCAAGCCATTCCATCTTTCTGGAAATGAGCACAGGATTAGAAGATCCTTAACCTCATCATCAAATTCCACTTTTAAATGATCTGATTAGTAACCATATTAAATACATTTAAATGATCTGCAATAGAACCACCTTCTGACATCTTCATATTAAACAATAACTTCATATAGTTCAACCAATACATCCATCAGTTCCTTTGCTGTCTTTTATTTTGGAAATATTCAAAGCTACCGATGCTGCCAGGCTAATATGTATCATTCCTAGTGCCTTTCTGTCAATAACCTCCCATTCTTTGTCCTTCGTGGTCGTCATCTTCTTTGCTATTCCACCCAATGGTAGGAATAGATTCTTCTGATATAAATAATCCTCCATTTTCATCTTCCATAACTAGTAGTTTTGGTCGTTAAATTTCTCGACCCTAAAATTTCCATCTTCCACCATTTCTCCCACTCGAACTAGGAACCCTCTTTTCCTACAAGTTACTTTTCACTTTGATACTAGTTGTTATAAAAACAGGATCGCAGAGCAATAAAATAAAACAAATGCGGAAATAAAACACAGAAGATACACAATACAATAGAGATACATATATATGTGGCTCACCCAGTGTGGGCTATGTCCACCAGAGAAATTGTCAGGTTCTTCCTTATTATTATCTGGCAAAGTGAAGGGATACAACCTACAACATACCCATTGTAACTTCCTCTTCTTTCTCCCACAATATCCTCTCTCACAATACAATATTCACACACACATAGTCGTAACACAATTCGCTCATAAAATACGGTTTCCTTCTAGGGAAAATAACCCTAAAATAACTTCTACCATCAGATCTGTGACCTTATAATGAACGGTCCATATTAAATATGAAATTACAATATTTTACGAGAAAAATTTTCCCGATATTTTGCTTCGGGGGCACTGCCCCCAAATCCCCCACCATGGGAGGGCTACAAAATTTTTCTATGCCCCCCCTTGGACCCCACTGGTGAAAGTTGTGGGGAAAATCACCCCCACACTCCCCCTTTATGGAATGGGGTCCAAGCATAGCCGAAACAGACACCTGAATCAAGAAGATAATCAGGCTCCACAACCAACACATAGTCCCATAGAATTTGTTCCCACAACTCGAGCATCTGTGAGGCTCACATGAATGATTTCTTTGTCCATGTTATCTATTTGCACTTCCCTCTAATATAGGGTTATAAATTCCAAACCCTCTTTCAATATCACCAACAGGAACCTCCTACCGAAATAGTGCAACAAAACTACCATGATGCACTAAACTCGGAGTCAAGGTTGATAGAGATGCATGTGCCTCTTACAAGCCCTCTACAATGAGAGGATGTTGGGAAGGGGGGTTAGGCATTCACGTAGGGGGGAGAGGAACTAAAATTAAATCATTTCTATCATGCTCTCAGTCTTATGAAGACCCTAGACCCACCCCCTGGAAATCACCAATGTCAAAGTACTTCACATGTTGGCCCAAAACAAATTTCACCCTTAATTTTCTCAAAAATTATAAAGGCACCTCCCTGTTATTGCAGGGAGGTTTATCAAATACCATGAGCCACCTATCCATCCAGTTTTCAATAATTTGTGAGTGGATGCACCGATCAATACAAATGTGTTTCTTGGTGACAAGTGGTTTGTAAGGTACCAAATGTAATATATTATGAAAAAATGAGAATATTTAGCAAATATCAATGGAACAACAAAATATTGAGACAGAAATACCAAAAAAATACCTTTATTCAAAGAAAGCAATGTTCAGTTATCTCTTCAAGGGAAAACCTCCAGCAGAGTAGAGATCTATTACAATAATTCTTAAGACAAAGCTTACCATTCCTCCTTCTCTTATTTATACTAATTCTATCTTCTAAAGAACATTCTAAAGGAAGATATTTCTAGAAGTGGAAGCTTCTATTAGGTCTTCTTACATTGACTTGTTCATATTTATTAAATAGGCATCATTAACTAATGTCAACCTTTATTATAAGGAAAACATATTATTCTACCTACTTGAGGGGTCATAGAGGTTAGGTGTCTAACATTACCCCCCCCCTTTGAAGAACAACCGTGTCCTCAAGGATTGAGATGAGGAAATTGTTACAGAATGGTGATCGACTCCTAGGTGGAATATTCTATAGTTGTATCTTTCCACTGAACTAACACTTCCTTGATGGTTCACTAACATAGATGATGCTCACACTAGTCCAAGAATGCTTATGGATGTGTCCAAATGGAACCCTCTTCATCCAACTTGGGAAGACCTGTATGAGTTTGAAACTTACTTCCAATCACTTTAATTAAGCATGAGACATGAAAAAAATGATGGAGATTAGAATGATTGGGCAGAGCTAACCGGTAGTCCACATGCCTCACTCACTTGAGAATCGTATAAGGACCATTAAATTTGGGAGCAGGTTTCTAGCAGTGTTAAGCTTTGAGTGAATTTTGCTTATAAGGTTGCAGATGAAGAAACACTTGGTCCCCTTCAGCAAATTGACGTTCTAAATGACCCTGATCTGTTTGTTGCTTCATGTGATTCTGAGACATGACCATTCTATGAGAATGGCCTCATGGACTATAAGAATGTTTTCAGCCTCTTGAACCTTAGATATGTTGATTAACTAGGTTGGTTGTCATTGATGTCAACCCTTGAAGAAAGTTGGGTAGCAAAAAGGTTTGGGTAATGGGACCAAGGTTGTTTGATGGATAATAGTATGAGTTTTGATATATTTGCAGGAAAGACTATTCTAGATGGGTAGTACATGTCATGCCATTTCCAGTGGTATGTGGAACATCACATAAATCCTCACGGTTAGAGAGTTATGGCCATGTGAAGTTGGAGAAACCTCATGAGTCATCTAAAATCCCCAAAAGGTCAAAGTAGTCAAAGTGGTTTCAAAGAAGAAAATGTTTAAATAATAAAGTGAAGTGATGAGTGTACTATAATTCAAAGTGGATACAAAATAAATTATTTAAATAATAAATTTAATGGAGAAATTACTAAGTGGTTAGAAGTGGGTTAGCCCTAAAATAAGGAAAGTGGGTTAAGATGGTTAGAAGTTAATTTAAATAATAAAGTGAAGTGATGAGTGTACTATAATTCAAAGTGGATACAAA
Organism: Picea abies; assembly: GCA_900067695.1. Classification (NCBI taxonomy): domain Eukaryota; kingdom Viridiplantae; phylum Streptophyta; class Pinopsida; order Pinales; family Pinaceae; genus Picea; species Picea abies. The sequence goes on along the minus strand of CBVK0103916671.1, from coordinate 27,831 downwards.
ATAAATTATTTAAATAATAAAGGTAATGGAGAAATTACTAAGTGGACAAGTGGTTAGAAGTGGGTTAGCCCTAAAATAAGGAAAGTGGTTTAAGATGGTTAGAGGGTAGCCCCTTGAGGTAAAGTGAACTGATGAGTGTATTATAAGTCAAATTGGATACAAAATAAATTATTTAAATAATAAAGTTAATGGAGAAATTACTAAGTGTGAGAGTGGTTCCATCATTCTAATTCTACATCAGGGTGGTTGGATGGGGCAAGGACAAGTGGTTGTAGCCACCTTCCGGTTCTAGCCAGAGAAAATAGGGAGTTGTAGCCTCCTTCTAGTTGTAGTCATAGAATTGGAGAATTGGAGCCTCCCTCAAGTTGTCCTGAGAAACTAGGGGGTTGTATCCTCCTTCTCATTGTAGCCAGAGAATTGGATAGTTGGAGCTTCCTTCAAGTTGTATCCTAAGAAACTAGGGGGTTGGAGCCTACTTCCATTTTCATTTGGAAAACAAAGGAAGTTGGTTCTTCCAAAGAATGTAATTCTTAAATACATATAAGAAAAAGTATTTCGTGGTTTTCTCCCGCTTTGGGTTTCCACATAAAAACACTGGTGTATTGTGTATGTGCATGATTTCTCATTTGTTAATTGTTTATTTACTCTGCAACTATTGGATGATAATGCTACATTTATATAACACTTGCATTTTGTGGTTAAAAAGGATTATTTCTCTATTATTGATTCACCCCCCCTCTCAGTAATCCAACAAGAGACACCTAGGATGTATGAGAGAACCGATGGTGTATTTCTTTCGTAGACTAATTCAAAAGGATTCATGTGTGTAGTTGTATGGTAAGATTTATTGTACCACCATTCAGCTAGGGGTAACCATTGATCCCACTGGTTTTGTCAGTCAGATGAAAAACAATGTAAATATGCTTCCAAACATTTTTGACAACTTCAGTTTGGACATAAATATGGGGATGATAGGTTGTGATAAGTTAGAATTGGGTTCCCTGGAGCTAGATAAATTCTTGCCAAAAATTATTGGTGAAAGTTGGATCTTGGTCAGATATAATAGAATGATGCATGCCATGAAGTTCGAAAATATTATCCATGATAATTTGAGCCACCGTGGATGCGGTGAATGGGTGTTGCAGAGAAAAAAAATGAGATTATTTAGAAATATGATCGACTTCCATCATGATGACTAACTTATTTCTCGATTTAGGTAATACCACAATGAAATCCATAGAAATATATCTCCAAATAGAAGGGAGAATCAAAAGCAGTTGGAGTGTTCCTAGAGATTTGATTGTTTATCCCTTTTTTCATTGATAGACCTCACATTCAACCACAAAGTTTCAAACTTCTTGTTTCATACCATTCAAGAAAAAATAAAATTTGACCCATTCATAGGTTTTGGTAAGCCCTAAATGCCTATTTTTGGGTGAAGCATGAAGCTCAGAAAACACCATTGATTTAAGTTGTTATTTTTTTCTTAAATACAAATGGTCTTTATAGTGAAGATCTTAATTAGTCCAAGTGTACCCTAGAGAAACAGGAGAATGGTGTTTCCATTGTTGGATCAGAAGAGAAATTTTGGGGTCTTGAAACCATTCCTGACCAACATCTTGGAGTTAGTCTAGTACTATGAAGGAGAGGGAAAAGAGGGACCCTTCTTCTTCATACTTCCTGGAAAGAGCATCAACAACTACATTTTCCTTTCCATTATTTTAAATGATCTCATAATCATATCCAAATATCTTGATCACCCATTTTTGTTGCTCTGGGGATGAAATTTGTTGTTCCAGAAAATAATTGAGGATCTGATGATCAATTTTAATTTGGAATTATTCCCCTAGTAGATAAGGACCTCGGAGATCGATGGCATGAAAAATAGCTAGCATTTCCTTTTCATAAATGTATTGGCCCAAATTTCTCTCCTAAATTTGTTTGTTAGTGAAGGCCAAAGGCCTACGATCTTCCATGAGGATCAACCCAATTCCATTCTTGAAAGCATCACTTTCCAGTACAAAATTATTTCTAAAGTTGGTCAGTGCCAAGATAGGGGTTGTGCACATATCTTCTTTCAAGGAATGGAAGGAGTGATCAATAGCTAGAGTCCAAGTGAAAGCATTATTTTTAAGGAGCTCAGTGAAAGGGGCTAAAATTTTTCCATAATTCCAAACAAACTTCTAATAATATCCCATTAAACCCAAAAAATCATGCAATCTCTTAAGGGTTTTAAGGTGATTCTAATCCTTCATAGATTTAATTTTCTTAGGATCCACCCTTTCACCATCCTTGCCGAAAATATGATCCAGGTACTCCACTTCTGAGTCTCCAAAGGCACATTTAGATTGTTTGAGGAAAATTTGGTGTTGAAAGAGTAGATTGAAGACTTGATCTAGATGGGTGAGATGGGTTGTCCAAGTTTTACTATAGATGAGAATATCATCAAAGAAAACTAATACAAAATGATAGAGGAAAAGACGAAAGACATGATTCATGAGACTTTGGAAAGTGAAGGGAGCATTACATAGGCCAAAGGGTATTGCCAAGAACTCATAGTGACCCTCATGAGTCCTAAATGCAGTCTTGGGAATGTCGTCTTCTTTCATACAGATCTGGTGATAGCCATAATGGATATCAATTTTGGTGAATTATTGAGCACCATTCAATTCATCGAATAGGTCATCAATGATAGGAATGGGAAATTTTTCTTTGATTGTGAGTTTGTTGAGGGCGTGAAAATCGGGACACATTCACCAACTACCTTATTTCTTGAGTACCATGACCACATGAGAAGAATAGGGGTTGGTACTAGGATGAATCACACTCGATTCAAGTAATTCTTGAATAATTTTTTTAATTTCATTCCTATAGGAAAAGGGATGATGATAAGGGTGAACATTGGGAGGAATTCTTCTCGATATGAGAGGAATGGAATGATCATGGACACCATGGGAAGGGGGAATTTCCTTGGGAGTGGTAAAAAAAACTTGGTGTTAGGAGAGGATAGATTTGAGGTTGGGATGCAAAAAGGGTGTCTCAATGGCTTTAATGCAGTGGAGTTGTGAAATAATTCTAGAATGACCTTTTTTTAGGAGCTTTTCCATTCGATGGGAACTGATGATCTCAGGGAATCCTTTTTTGATTCCTTGGAACTTATACTAGTTTCCCTCCTATTGTAATTTCATGGTTAATTCCTTAAAATCCATGAGAATGGGTCCAAGAGTGTGTAACCATTCGGCACTGGGCACAATGTCACAACCACCCATGTATATAGAAAACATATGAGATTTCAAGTGATACTGACCAATTTGGAGCTACACATTTTCACAACGTCCTTGACATTTCATGGAACCTCCATTGGAAATCATGGTTTTAAAATTATTGACTGCATGGACATAAAAATTGACTTCTTGGGAAATGTGGTGATGAATAAAATTATGGTCGCTACCACTGTCAATGAGGATGATGACTTTCCAATTCTTAATGTAACCAATTAAATTGAGTGTATGGGAGAAGAGAATCCTATGAAGTCATTAAGTGAAATCACCGGTTCAACTTTTGTTTGATCATAGGGTGGACTTAGATCAGTTGGTGGTGGTATCTCATCCACAGGGGAAAAAACCTCCTCATCTTCAGAAAAATCCTTATTCATGGCCATAAAAATCTTATGTTCCTTACACTTGTTCCCTCGAAAATATTTTTCATCAAAATTATAGGAAAGACCCTTGAGTTAGAGTTCAACCATTTCTACCCTAGTTAATTTTTTGATCTTGAGGGGTGTTGCAGGAGGGGTGGGGTTGGTGGGTTTAGGGAGAGGAAGAAAGGATGGTTTTCTGGTCTGGGATAAGACAATATGGTGTGCTTCCTTGGCTCATTGAGTATCTTTCAACCATGTCTGAGGGTGTGCCATGAGAATTTGTGCATAGATTTCATATTTTAGGCACTGATAAAGCATTCCCAGAAGAAGGAATCTGACATGCCCTCCATTCTGAAAGACAAGTGCTCAAAGGTGGCTATAAAGTCTTTCATTATCCTAGACTACTTTAACTTGGTCAAATGACCAAAATGGTGGGTGTCAGAGTCAAAGTGATCATAAAACTATGCAACAAATTGTGTCCAAGAAACATAACCTTGGCGTGAATTTCTATTCCATTTCCACCATTTCTAGTATTCCATATATAGATATAGGATACCACAATGAAGCTTGGATAAATCATCAGTAATTTCATGCAAAGATAAATAATGTTCCATTTGAGTGACCCAGCCTCTAGGATCTGAGCCATCAAATTTGTTCACCTCAATTCTGGGGAGGCGTAGGTATCGATGAAGGTGGGTGGAATGAGGACCTTGGTAATGGGAAGATTCATTGTCTTCCTTATAGAAATTTTGTTTAAAGGAGGTAGGGCTCAGGTAGTGGCCCATCAATTGGTCAAGTGTGACTTTGATGTCTTTGATGTTGGCACATTGGTCCTACAATATCTAAACAAATGAATTGAGCTTGATAATGTTGGAATTGAGAGTATTTATGTACTCCTTGTTTTGGAGGTTGGAGTAAATCAAGGTATTAGTTTCTTGGGCACGGGTGGTGGCCATTTGGGTAGAGGAAAAAATGGGCAGGCAGTTCTGCACTGAAATGTTTTGTATGTGAGGGGTATCACTATAGACGGGGAAAAAAGAGGAAGAAAATGGGATATGTGGAGAATAAGGGTGTCGGGAAGGGTGGGTGGGAGCATAGAGGAAAATGGTGACACGTGATAGGTACCACGACCATCAGGGAAAAAAGGGGAATTCAATAGGGTAGGTCCCAAATAAGGGTGTCGGGAAGGGGCTCAAGTCCACGAAAAAAAAGTATTAAAAGTTATAGGTACCATGGTAATTAGGTAAAAGAGAGGAATCCAATGGGACAGTTCCCAAATAAGGGTGTTACAGGGACCACTGCACTTTTTAACTCTTACGGAGTTATAATCCGATATGAATAATCCTACAGTGTCGAAATGCCCAAATTCTTAATAAGAAAAAATGTGTAGTAATTTAGCAACCAAAATGCAAGAGGTAAGGTTGCAGGGCAATAGATCTTGTTTGTTTCCTTTTTGTTGTGTTTCCATCCCAAGGTTTAAGGTTTTCAGGGTTCCTACAGACAATGGTTTTCCCTATGTTATATCTCTTTAATATACGTGTAGGGTTGAACAGTAATACTCTACCCAATATCTCAAGGCACCAACTATGGAGGCTATATCGTACCCCTAGTCATACTACCCAATTACCGAGGTACTAGAGAATATCTTCACAAGTGTTTTACTCGGTGGAACTATAGAATTCAGGTAGTCGATTGGTTGATCTATAGCAGGATTTAGGATGCCTAGGCAAGTTCATATATAGGTGTTGTCTAATGCACTACCACTCGAAGAAGTAACATCAGCGGTTACAAGGGTGTCCAACAAAGTGATCTCAAAAATATCTTGTATTTCCTACGTGTATGCTTCCCCAACTACGTATTTATGCGTTGAACGAAAAATCATTGTAGTTTAAAGACATCGAAACATGTCACTACCTTGAAAAAAATTAACCCACAATTCTTGCCCATGAAAGTGATATGATACCAGTTTTAAGGTACCAAATGTAATATATTATGCAGAAACAAGAATATTTAGCAAATATCAATGGAATAGTAAAATATTGAGAGAGAAATACCATAAATAATACCTTTATTCAAAGAAATCAATGTTCACTTGCTTCTTCAAGGGGGCAACCTCCGCAGAGAAGATCTCTATTACATTAATTCTCAAGACAAAGATTATCGTGCCTCCTTCTCTTATTTATATTAATTCTATATTCTAAAGAACATTCTAAAGGAATATATTTCTAGAAGCGAAATCTTCTATTAGGTATTCTTACATTGACTTGTTCATATTTATTAAATAGGACTCATTAACTAATGTCAGCCTTTATTACATGGAAAACATATTATTCTACCTACTTGAGGGGTTAGGGAGGTTAGGTACCTAACATGATTGTTTTCCATATAGAGGATCAATAAAAAGATATATCAACTCTTTTTTTGAAATACTCAAGTCTCTAACTTGGTTTCTATCCATCCCAGTCCTATAAAACCTTAACATTCTAGACCTGTATTCATAATTAGTAGTTAATTTCCCTTGGGAATTTGTAATGGATGATACAATGGAATCCAATGAAGTGGCTAATAACATTATTCTAGGTTCTCATGTGCCCCTTAATTCATGGACAAGAGACATCAATATGGCCAACTCCTCATCAATATATATGTTTATGTTTGGTGGTTGTGGTGGGTTGTGGTGGGTTGGGATTTTCTAGGCCTTGGTCGACTTGTGTACGATTTTCATTGTCTCTAGGTTCCATACTAATAATATCTATTGCAATTTAATAAGACATGACATACAAATTCGGTCGGTCTTTTTTATTAAAATAGAAAATTACAATAAACATGCAAATACATATTTTAAGAAATTAAAAAAGTTGAGCAAGGCATACAATGTAATGATGTTCTCCTACTAGACAAAAAATGAAGAGTATTAGTGAAATTTGTGAACAATAAAATAGAAGATATGAAAGTGCACTTATGACAAAGGTATTACAAATAACAATTTCATTTGAGGAAACTAGTGGAAATAAATATTAGAAACAACCCATGAATGTAGAATATGATTGTAGTATTCCAAATATAAAATAGTATGTAGAACATAAATATTTTAACATAGAAATGGTAGAGAAACAATGATATAACCAAAACAATACCATAATAATACCATAATAACACCAAAAAGAAAACCTTTATTAATGATATCAATGTTCACTTGCCTCTTCGAGGGGGAAACCTCCAGTAGAGCAAAGCTCTATTACAACAATAGTCAAGACAAGATTTCTCATACCCTCTATTCCTTTTAATACTAAATATATCTATCCAAAAGAACAATCTAGGGAAGATCCATCTAGAAGCGGAAGCTTCTATTAGGTATTCTTACATTTGAATTATTCCTCCTTATTTGTAGGCCTTATTAATATTGGCCTTTATTACATGGAATTATATTATTCTACCTACGTGAGGGGTTATGGAGGTTAGGTCCCTAACATGCCCTCCCCCTTGAATAACATACTTGTCCTCAAGGCTTAATATGAGGAAATTGTTTTAGAATGGTGGTCGGTTCCCAGGTGGCATCTTCTAGAGTTATATATTTCCATTGGACTAATAGTTCCTTGATGGTGCACTGACGGAGATGATGCTCTCTTTGGGCCTAGACTTCTTGTGCTTTCAACCATATGGAACCTTCTTCATCCAACTCCAGGAGACTAATTTGAGTTTGGAACTTAGTTCCAATCACCTTATTTAAACATGAAACGTGAAAATAAGGATGGAGCTTTGACTGACTTGGTAGAGATAACTAATAGGACACAGATCCCACATGCTTGAGCACTATATAAGGACCATAAAATTTTGGCACAAGTTTCTGATAGTTTTCATATTTGAGTGAAGTCTTCTTATAAGGTTGTAGTCTAAGAAACACATGGTCCACTTCAACAAAATTTCATTTGGAATGACCATGATCTGCTTGTTGCTTCATGTGATTCTCAACCATGACCAAATTGTCTGTGAGGGAACAAAGAATAGCCTCTCAGACGGTAATATGTTTTTCAACCTATTGAACCTTCGACACCCTTAGAATATATGAGAGAGCCGATAGGGGGATTTTAGCCATAGAATGCTTCAAAAGGAGTCATGTGAGTAACTGTATGGTAAGATGTGGTGTACCACCATTCATCTACGGGTAACCATTGAGTCCACTAATTTTTCCTCTCAGATGAAAAACAACTCAAATATGTTTCCAAACACTTGTTGACAACTTCATTATGGTCATCCGTCTGGGGGTGATAGGTTATGCTAATATGAAATTTGGTTCCCTGTACCTTGAACAATTCTTTCCCAAAATTACTGGTGAAAGTGGGGTCTCTATCAGAGATAATAGAATTAGGCATGCCATGAAGCTTGAAGATATTATCCATGAAGATTTGAGCCATTCTGGAGGTTGTGAATGGGTGTTGAAGAGTACAAAATGAGAATATTTGGAGAGATGATCTAACACCACCATGATGACTAACTTATTTCTCGATTTAGGTAATCCCACAATGAAATCTATAGAAATATCTCACCAAATAGAAGGGGGGATCAGAAGCGGTTGGATTGTGCCCAGAGCTTTGGTAGTTTCTCCCTTGTTGCATTGACAACCCTCACATTTAGCCATAAAGGTGCAAACATCATGTTTCATACCATCCTAGAAAAAATAACGTTTGACCCATTCAAAGGTTTTGGTAAACCTTGAATGATTGGTTGTGGGTGAGGCATGAAGTTCAGAAAGTACTATAGATTTAAGTTGCAATTTATTACATAAATACAAACGAACTTTGTAGCGAATCTTTTCATTTTTCCAAGAGTACCCTAGAAAAAGTGAAGAATTATGTGGCAATTGGTGGAGCATGCAAGAAATTTTTGGGTCTTGCATCCATTCCTAATGAATAGCTTGGAGACAATCTAGTACAATGAAGGAGAGGGAGAAAAGGGACTTGTCTTCTTCATATTTCTGGGAAAGAGCATCAACCACGATATTTTCCTTTCCCTTCTTGTAAAATATCTCATAACCATAGACAAATAGCTTGGTCACCCATTTTTGTTGCATCAGGGATGAAATTCGTTGTTCCAGGAAATACTTGAGACTTTGATAATCAATTTTGATTTGGAATCGCTGACCCATTAAATAAGGATACAAATGTCTTTGTGAAGTTTGGAAGTGCTAGGACAGGGGTCGAGCACATAACATCTTTCAAGGCTTGGAAGGCATGATCCATAGTTGAAGTCCAAGTGAAAGAATTATTTTTAAGGAGATAAGTGAGAGGAGTTGCAATTATTCCATAATTCTGAGCCAACTTCCTATAATAGCCCGTTAAACCCAAAAAACATGCAATCTCTTAAGAGTTTTAGGGCGAGGCCAATCCTGCATAGATTCATTTTTTTTAGGATCTACTTGGACACCATCCTTGTCAACAATATGACCCAGGTATTCCACTTCTGAGGAACCAAATGAAGATTTAGATTGTTTAAGGAAAATTTGGTGCTTAGAGAGTAAATGGATAACTTGATTCACATGGGAGAGATGGGATGGCCAAGTTTTACTATAGATGAGAATATCATCAAAGAAAACTAATAAAAAATGAAGGAGAAAAGGATGGAAGAAATTATTCATAAGACTTTGGAAAGTGGAAGGATCATTACACAATCCAAAGGGCATTACCAAGAATTCATAATGACCCTCATGAGTGTGAAATGTAGTTTTGGGAATTTCTTTGTCTTTCATATGGATATGGTGGTAGGCAGAACATAGATCTAGTTTGGTGAAGTATTGAGCACCACTCAATTCATCCAAGAATTCATAAATGATAGGAATGGGGAATTTGTATTTGATTGTGAGTTTGTTGAGGGAACGAAAATCAAGACACATGCACCAAGTACCTTCTTTATTGAGTACCATGACCACATGGGAAGAATTTGGGCTAGTACTGGGATGGATAACAACAACTTCTAGTAATTGATGAACAATTTTCTTAATTTCATTCTTCTAGGAAAAGGGTTGACAATAAATCCTAACATTGGGAGGAATAATGCCTGGGATAAGAGGGATTGAATGATCATGGACTCCACGGGAAGGCAAAAGTTCTTTGGGAGTGGTAAAAACAACTTCGTGGTGGGAAATGATAGGTTGGAGTTTGGGATGCATAGAAGGTGTTTGAACAACATGAATGGAGTGGATTTGGGCTATAATTCCTGAATAACATTTTTTGAGGATCGTTTCCATGCGATGGGAACTGATAATTTCAGGGGAACCTGTTGTGATGCCTTGAAACCTATACTTTTGTCCCTCCTATTGGACTTGCATGGTCAAGTCCTTAAAATCCATGAGAATGGGGCCTAGAGTGTGTAACCATTTGACACCAAGAAAAATGTCACAACCACCCATGTCTATAGCAAACATATGGGATTCCAGGTGATACTAACCAATTTGAGTCACACATTTTCACATCTTCCCCCACATTTCATGGAACCTCCATTAGAAATCATGATTTGAAAATTATTTATGGCACGAATGTAACAATTGAATTCTTTGGAAATGTAGTGATGATTAAAATTATGGGTGCTATCATTGTCCACAAAGATGATGAATTTCCTATTTTTTATGTAATCGATTAATTTGAGAGTCTGGGGAGCAGAGAAGCCAGTGAGGACATTAAGTGAAATCATTAGGTCAACGTCCAGTGGATCAAAGGGTGGTGTCATATCAGATGGTGGTGGTAGTTCCTCCACAAGTGGAACAACAACATATTCTTCAGAAGTATCCCTAGTCACATCCATAAAAAACTTATGTTCCTTACACTTTTTTCCTTGGAAAATATTTTTCATCACAATTATAACAAAGACACTTGTGTTGACATTTAGTCATTTTAGCCTTGGTTAATTTGTGGATATTGAGGGGAGTTGCAGGAGAGACATAATTGGTTGGTTTAGGGAGAGGAGGAAAGGAGGGTTTGTGGGTCTGGGAGGATACAATATGTTGTGCTTCCTTGGCTCATTGGGTAGCTTCCAGTGAAGTCTACGGGTATTCCATGAGAACATGGGCACAAATTTCATCTTTTAGGTCACTGATAAAGAATTCCCTAAAGAAAGCATCTAACATGCCCTCTGTTATGAAAACCAAGTTCTTAAATGTGGAAATAAATTCTTGCACGGTCCCATACTTATTTAAATTGTTCAAATGGACTAAATGGTGGGTGTTAGAGTCAAAGAAGTCATAAAGTTTGGCCACAAATTGTGTCTGACCAAAATACCCTTGGTGTGCCTTTTTTCGCCATTGCCACCATTTCCATTATTCTGGATCCAGATGTAGAACACCATAATGAAGGTTGGATAAATTATCAGTAATTCCATGCAAAGATAAATGATGTTCCATTTGGGTGACCCATCCTATGGGATCTGATCCATAAAAAAAATTCACCTCAATTCTAGGATGGTGGAGGTCTTGAGAAAAGTGGGTAGTATGATAATATTGGTAATGGAAAAATTCATGGTCATCATGATAAGAGGGTTGTTTAGAAGAGGAAGGGTTCTGGGAATGGATCATGAAGTGTTCAAAGGTGTATTTGATGTCTTTGATGTAGGAATTTTTTTCCTTCAGGGTCTCAATAGACAAATTGATTAAGCTAAGGTTGGAATTGATATTCTTGATGTATTCCTAGTTTTTGTGGGTGTCAATAATCAAGGTATTGAATTCTTGGGCTCTTGTGGTAGAAATTTGGAAAAATGGGAAGGGAAATGGTATAGGGGAGACAAAAGGGGTCTAGAGGGGTGGGTGGGACCATTGAGAAGAAGGGTTTCAAATGATAGGTACCACAGGGAGAAAAGGGGGATTCAATGGGATAGGGGCCAAATAAGGGTGTCGGAGAAGGTTCAGGTCCACAAAAAAAATTGTGTTAAAAATGATAGGTATCACTGGAATCGAGATGAAGAGAGGAACCCAGTGGGATAGGTCCCAAATAAGTGTGTTGGCGGGACAACTATAACTTTTTTTTTTGGTAACTCATGCAGATTTATACTCCAGCATGAATAATATTGTAGTGGAGAAATGCCAAAATGATTAACAGGAAGTAATGTGTAGTAATTTTGTAACCATAATTCATAAGGCACAATTGTGCGGCAATAAATCTTGAATGTTCTAGTTTTTTTTTTTGTTTATGTCCCCACGGGTAGGATATTTAGGGTTTCTACAGACAAGGGTTTTCCCTATTCTATAGCTCTCTGATATATGTGTGGGTTCCAACAATAGTAATCGACACAATATCTCAGGGCACCAACTAAGGAGGCTAGACCATGCCCTTAGTCATACTACCCGACTACTCGAGTACTAGAGAGTATCTTCCTAAGTGTTGTTCTCAGTGGAACTATAGAAATCAGGAGGCCAATTGGTTTATCTATGGAGGGATTTAGGAGATCCAGGCCAATCTCTATATGGGTGTTGTATGATGCACTACCACTCGAAGGGGTACCAACAGGGGTTACAAGGGTGTCCAACAGATGTGCACATTAGTACCTCTTGTATTTCCTATGTGTATGACTCCTCGACCACAAGTTTATTCTCGTAATGACATATCTTTGTAGCTTTAAGACGTCAGAATACGTCTCTACCCTGAAAAAATTTAACCCACAATTTTCTACTGAGGAAGGTGCTCTAATACCACTTGTAGTATTCCAGATATAAAATAGTATGCAAAACATAAATATTTTGGCATAGAAATGGAAGAGAAACAATGATATAACCAGAACAATGATAGAATAATACCATAGTAACATGAGAAAGAGCACCTTGATTAATGATAGAAATGTTCACTTGCCTCTTCGAGGGGGAAACCTCCAGTGGAGCAGAGCTCTATTACAATAATATTCAAGACAATATTTCTCATACCCTCTATTCCTATTTATACTAAATCTATCTATCCAAAATAACAATCTATGGAAGATCCTTCTAGAAGCGAAATCTTGTATTAGGTCTTCTTACCTTTGACTTATTCCTCCTTATTGATAGGCCTTATTAATATTGACCTTTATTACATCGAATTATATTAATCTACCTACGGGAGGGGTTAGGGAGGTTAAGTCCCTAACAATGATGTAATGATGAAAAATCAAACATGGGAACTTGTGTCATGTCCTAAATGAATAAATTTTATAGGGCCCAAATGGGTTTGTAAGAAAAACATTAATTGAAATGGAGCATAAAACTTCCCACGATGATTTTGTTAAGATACCAAGTATGTTGGGCATGTTGGAGGTTAATATTAAGGGAGGAATAGATGCAAAATGTCCCCTTCCACTTCTCTTTTTCTTGTAAATTCTCTATATTTATTTTTATAAGGGAAATGTTAGGAAATGAAAGAGGGCAAATGTTAGGAAATGAAAGACTCGATGATTGTCTATGAATTTTCTATATGATATTTTTCTAGAACATTAGAAGTTTTTATACTTTAGATTATTTTATAAAATATTAAATTAATTGAATAAAACTAAAAAATAACTAGAGTGGGAGGAAAATTCAAGCATACCTGGGTTGAGATGGACAAGGTGGCTAGATCTATTGAGTCTTTTCTTGTTTCTCTGCTCCTTTCTAGCTCATTGGAAGGAAAACATGAGCGGTTTGTGCAAATGGGCACAAATCACGATTGTGGTCCCTTAAAAAAGTGCACAACGGGAATGTGTGCATGTTCTTAAAAATGGGCACACATTTCTGTTAGTGTTCCCATGTGGCACATTGAGTGGAGGTTAAAGTTTTTTCGAACCTCTAATATCATGAACGTGCACACAATCCTGCGAGTGTGCATTTATGTTGACCCCCTTGCCACTTTTTTGTCCACTAACTTTGTGAACACACCCTTATAGGCCAAGAGAGAATTCTAATGAGGATGCCTAATGGAGATGTCAAAGATCTCTATGAGGTTTTCTACACAACAGACTTAAAGAAGAACCTTTATTTAGTGAGTCTATGGATATTTCCACCATATTTATTGACCCTTTATGAGACACTACCAAGGACCCCATCAAGCATGAGGTCTAAATAGGTTGAAAATTTAAAAGAATTGTACCTTTCTCAAGATCTAGAATTGGAGGAATTAGTTGCTAACATTGGTTATTTATCTGGGTTATTTTGTTGCAAGTATTTTCAATTGGATATAAGATTCAGGGATGTGACAATGTTGATATTCATTATTCTCTTATTGGAATTGTTGCATCTTGTTGACATTGTGAATTTTTGTTAATGGAAAAATATTCCATTTGTGTTGCTATGCAAATTTGTTGTGAACTTTGAGATCACAGTTTCATAGCTTGTTGTGTTTACTTGAGGGGTTATTGGTTATATGCACCATACCATCATTCAAAATAGCCTTGTTTTTTTTATTAGGACTCTACAATGGATTGACTAGGTAAATACAATCAATTACATGAATGATTATCCATGTGCTTCCAATTGGTATTGTGTTAGAACACAAACAATGGATATTTCTTATTGAAGTGGAATCAAATATGAGAGGGATGGTTTCCTTGATACTCTCACCTTTTCTATCAAGAATGTTTGTTGTGAATATGATCTTTTGACATTTTGTCGTATAAACATATTGGTAAAGAGTTGGATTTCATTTGTATGTGAATGTTTGAAGGGTGAAACTTGATAGAAAGATTCTAGGCATGATTGACTGGCTATATTCCTTAGTACATAAACTAATTAAATGCTCATTTAGATGAGAATAATACTCAAAGAAATATGAAATGAATTAAATAGGAAACTTGGCATCAGATAGGGTGATTATACGTATCTCCTAAATTGTCAACCTTCTAGTTGAAAGAAGAGAAAATGAGTGTAGAAAAAAAAAAATTGTATCTTGATGAGAACCTAACACTCATAGTATTAATGATCCAACTCAAGTTGACAAAATTAACCAAGAGGATCCAAATAGTATATGGATGTTTTGATGATATTTATTATATATAAAAGTTGGTATTAATTATTATTTATTCAGACTAGTGAAATTGATTTTGTTGATGAATCATGGTAATGTTTTTGAAATGATTATTATATTCATGATGTTAACAGATGGTTACATTTTGATGAAACATATATATGTTTGATAAAGTTGTGTTGGTGTTGTAATATTGTGACAGTATGTCATGATGTGGTGACATGTGGTACTTACATGTAGTTTTTATGAAGAGATGTTTAAAATGACATGTAGGAGCATGAGGTATCTTACTATCCAAGATGTTGTGATAAAAATGATATTATATTCTCACAACGACATGCTAAACTTAGCATGTGGATGAATTCTTTAAAATGTTGATATAATGACTAAGTCAATGATTTCATGTTTTGAGGTGGTGATTTTCAAGTTATTTACGATTATTTACATTTTATTAATCAAATAAACCACCATTCACCTAGGGGTAACCATTGAGCCCACTGATTTTTCCTCTCACATGTAAAACACCTCAAATATGTTTCCAAACACTTGTTGACAACTTTAGTCTGGCCATCCATCTGGGGATGATAGGTTGTGCTAATATGCAATTGGGTTCCATGTATCTTGAACAATTCTTGCCAAAAATTATTGGTGAAAGTGGGGTCTCTACTAGAGACAATAGAATTAGGCTTGCCATGAAGATTGAATATATTATCCATGAAGATTTGAGCCATTGTGGTGGTTGTGAATGGGTGTTGAAGAGCACAAAGATGAGAATATTTAGAGAGACGATCTATGACCACCATGATGACTGACTTATTGTCTGATTTAGGTTATCCCATAATGAAATCCATAGAAATATCTCACCAAATAGAAGGGGGGATTGAAAGCGGTTGGAGTGTGCCCGAAGCTTTGAAAGTTTATCCCGTGTTGCATTGATATACCTCACATTCAGCCACAAAGGTGTAGACATCATGTTTCATACCATCCCAAAAAAAATAACGTTTGACCCATTCATAAGTTTTGGTAAACCTTGAATGCTTGGTTCTGGGCGAGGCATGAAGTTTAGAAAGTACTATAGATTTAAGTTTCAATTTCTTTCATAAATAAAAATGACCTTTGTAGCAAATCTCTTCATTGTGCCAAGGGTACCCTGGCAAAAGTAAAGAATTATGTGGCAATTGGTGGAGCATGTGATAATTTTTGGGTCCTGCATCCATTCCTAACGAAAATCTTGGAGACAATCTAGTACAATGAAGGAGAGGGAGAAAAGGGACCCGTCTTCTTCATATTTCAGGGAAAGATCATCGGCCAAGATATTTTCCTTTCCCTTCTTGTAAAAAATCTCATAACCATAGCCCAATAGCTTGGTCACCCATTTTTGTTGCGTCAGGGATGAAATTTGTTGTTCCAAGAAATACTTGATACTTTGATGATTAGTTTTGATTTGGAATCATTGACCTAATAAGTAAGGATGCCATAGATCCACTGCATTCATAAAATATAACATTTCCATTTCATAAATGTATTGGCCCAAATGTTGCTCAAAAATATGCTTTCTAATGAAGGGCAAAGGCTTTCCATCTTGCATGAGGACGACTCCAATTCATTTCCCGAAAGCATCACATTCCAATGTGAATGTCTTTGTAAAGTTTGGAAGTTCTAGGATAGGAGTCGAGCACATAACATATTTCAAGGCTTGGAAGGCATGATCCACAGCTGAAGTCCAAGTTAAATCATTATTTTTAAGGAGAGAAGTGAGAGGAGCTGCAATTTTTTCATAATTCCGAACGAACTTCCTATAATAACCCGTTAAACCCAAAAAACACGCAAGCTCTTAAGAGTTTTAGGGCAAGGCCAATCCTGCATAGATTCAATTTTCTTAGGATCCACTCGGACAACACCCTTGTCAACAATATCACCCAAGCATTCCACTTCTGAGGCACCAAATGAAGATTTAGATTGTTTGAGGAAAAGTTGGTGCTTAGAGAATAAATAGAGAACTTGATTCACATGGGAGAGATGGGATGGCCACGTTTTACTAAAGATTAGGATATCATCAAAGAAAACTAATAAAAAATGAATGAGAAAAGGATGGAAGACATGATTCATAATACTTTGGAAAGTGGAAGGAGCATTGCACAATCCAAAGGGAATTACCAAGTATTCATAATGACCCTCATGAGTGTGAAATGTAGTTTTAGGAATTTCTTTGTATTTCATATGGATATGGTGGTAGCCAGAATGTAGATCTAGTTTGGTGAAGTACTGAGCACCACTCAATTCATCCAAGAGGTCATAAATGATAGGAATGCATAATTTGTCTTTGATTGTGATTTTGTTGAGGGAATGGAAATCAAGACACATGCACCAAG
Organism: Picea abies; assembly: GCA_900067695.1. Classification (NCBI taxonomy): domain Eukaryota; kingdom Viridiplantae; phylum Streptophyta; class Pinopsida; order Pinales; family Pinaceae; genus Picea; species Picea abies. Next base: position 10,870 of record CBVK0103916671.1, on the reverse strand, counting down.
TACCTTCTTTCTTGAGTACCATGACCACATGGGAAGAATAGGGGCTAGTACTGGGAGGGATAACAATGATTTATAGAAATTCATGAACAATTTTCTTAATTTCATTCTTCTGGGAAAATGGATGATGATAAGGAAAAACATTGGGATGAAAAATGCCTGGGATGATAGGGCTGGAATGATCATGGACTCCATGGGAAGGGGGGAGTTCTTTGGGAGTTGTAAAAACAAATTGGTGGTGGGAAATGATAGATTGGAGGTCAAGATGCATGGAAGGTGTCTCAAAAACATGAATGGAGTGGATTTCGGCTATAATTCCTGATTGACCTTTTTTGAGGATATTTTCCATGCGATGGGAACTGATGATCTCAGGGGAGCCTGTTGTGATGCCTTGGAACTTATACTTTTGTCCCTCTTGTTGGAATTGCATGGTTAAGTCCTTAAAATCCATGAGAATGGGGCCTAGAGTGTGTAACCATTTGACACAAATAACAATGTCACAACCAACCATGTCTATAGAAAACATATGGGATTTCAGGTGATACTGACCAATTTGGAGTCACACATTTTCACATCTTCTCTGAAATTTCATGGAACCTCTATTTGATATCATGATTTGAAAATTATTTATGGCACAGGTGTAACGATTGAATTCTTGGGAAATGCAACGATGAATAAAATTATGGGTGCTACCACTCTCCACAAGGATGATGAATTTCCTATTTTTTATGTAATCAATTAATTTGAGAGTTTGGGGAGCAGAGAAGCCAGTGAGGGCATTAAGTGAAATCATCAAGTCAATGTCTAGTGGATCAAAGGGTGGGGCCAGATCAGATGGTGGTGGTAGTTTCTCCAGAAGTGAAACATCAACATCTTCTTAAGAAATATCCTTAGTCACATCCATAAAAAACTCATGTTCCTTACACTTTTTCCTCGGAAAATATTTGTCATCAAAATTATAACAAAGACCCTTGAGTTGACATTCATCCATTTTAGCGCTAGTTAATTTTTGGATCTTGAGGGGAGTTGTAGGAGGGGCATAATTGGTGGGTTTGGGGAGAGGATGAAATGAGGGTTTGCGGGTCTGGGAGGATACAATCTTTTGTGCTTCCTTGGCTCATTGGGTATCTTCTAGCCAAGTCTAGGGGAGTGCCATGAGAACATGGGAACAAATTTGATATTTGACGCCACTGATAAAGAATTCCCTAAATAAGTCATCTAACATGCCCTCTGTTATGATATCCAAGTGCTCAAATTCGAAAATAAATTCTTCCACAGTCCCAAACTTCTTTAACATGGTCAAATGACCTAAATGGTGGGTGTTAGAGTCAAAGAGGTCATAAAGTTCAACCATAAACTATGTATAAGAAGCATACCCTTAGCGTGCATGTTTTCTCCATTGCCACCATTTCCATCATTTTGGATCCAAATGTAGGACACCATAATGAAGGTTGGATAAATAATCATTAATGCCATGCAAAGAGAAATAATGTTCCATTTGGGTGACCCATCTTGTGGGATCTGATCCATCAAATTTGTTCACCTCAATTCTAGGAGGGAGGAGGTCTCAAGAAAAGTGTGCAGTATGATAATGTTGGTAATGGGAAGAGTCATGGTCATCCTCATAAGAGGGTTGTTTAGAAGAGGAAGGGTTCTGGGAATGGCTCATGAAGTGTTCAAAGGTGGATTTGAGGTATTTTATGTAGGAACATTGTTCCTTGAGGGTCTCAATAGCCGAATTGATTTAGCTAAGGTTGGAATTGATACTCTTGATGTCTTCCTAGTTTTGGTGGGTGTCAACAATCAAGGTATTGAGTTCTTGGGCTCTTGTGGTAGCAATTTGGAAAAATGGGCAGGAAAATGGTATAGGGGAGACAAAAGGGGTCTGGAGGGGTGGGTGGGACCACTGAGAAGAAGGGTGTAAAACGATAGGTACGACTATGATCAAGGAGAAAAAGGGGATCCAATGGGATAGCGACCAAACAAGGGTGTCAGAGAAGGTTTAGGTTCAAAAAATCAATTGTGTTAAAAATGATAGGTATCACTGGAATTGGGGCTAACAGAAGAACCTAGTGGGATAGGTCCCAAATAAGTGTGTCGGTGGGACCACTATACCTTTTTTTTTTTGTAACTACCGTGGAGTTATACTTCTGCATGAATAATATTGTAGTGACGAAATGCCAAAATGCTTAACAGGAAGGAATGTGTAGTAATTTCACAATAAGAATGCATAAGGAATAATTGTGTGACAATAGATCTTGTATGTTCTGCGTTTTTTCTTATTTCTGTCCCCAGGGGTAGGATATTTAGGGTTACTACAGACAAGGTTTTTCCTTGTTCTATATCTCTCTGATATATGTGCGGGGTCCAACAGTAGTGCTCGACCCAATATCTTAGGGAACCAACTAAGGAGGCAGGATCGTGTCCTTACCTGTACTACCCGACTACCTAGGTACTAGAGAGTATCTTTCTTAGTGTTTTCCTCAGTGGCACTATAGAATTCAAGGGGAAAATTGGTATATCTATGGAGGGATTCAAGATATTTAGGCCAATTCGCATACAGGTGTTGTATGATGCACTACCACTCAAAGGGGTACTAACAGGGATTACAAGGGTGGCCAATAGATATGCACTTAAGTACCTCTTGTATTTATTTCCTTTATGAATCCTTGACCACGGGTTTATGCGTGTAATGACAGACCTATTTAGATTTAAGACATTGGAATACATCTCTACCCTGAAAAAATTTAAGCCAGAATTTTCTGTTGAGGAAGGTGCTCTGATACCACTTGTAGTATTCTAGATATAAAATAGTATGCAAAATAGAAATATTTTAGCATAGAAACTGCAGAGAAACAATGATATAACGAGAACAATGACATAATAATTCCATAATAACACCAAAAATATAACCTTGATTAATGATAGAAATGTTCACTTGCCTCTTCGAGGGGGAAAATTCCAGCGGAGCAGAGCTCTAGTACAATAATATTCAAGACAATATTTCCCATATCCTCTATTCCTATTTATACTAAATCTATCTATCTGAAAGAACAATATATGGAAGATCCTTCTAGAAGCAGAATCTTCTATTAGGTCTTCTTACATTTGACTTATTCCTCCTTATTGATAGGCCTTATTAGTATTGGCCTTTATTACATGGAATTATATTATTCTACCTATGTGAGGGTTTAGGGAGGTTAAGTCCCTAACAATGATGTAATGATGAAGAATCAAACATGGGAACTTGTGTTGTGTCCTAAATGAATAAATTTTATAGGTTCCAAATGGGTTTGTAAGAAAATATTTAATTGAAATGGGACATAAAACTTCCCAGGAGGAATTTTTTAAGCTACCAAGTATGTTGTGCATGTTGGAGGTTGATATTAAGGGAGGAATAGATGAAAAATGTCCCCCTCCACTTCTCTTCTTCTTGTAAATTCTATATAGTTATTTTTATAGGGGAAATGTTAGGAAATGAAAGACTCGATGATTGTCTATGAATTTTCTATATTATATTTTTCTACAAGATTATGAGTTTTTATACTTTAAATTCTTTTATAAAATATTAAATTAATTGAATAAAACTAAAAAATAACTAGAATGGGAGGAAAATTCAAGCATACTTGGCTTGAGTTGGAAAAGGTGGAAAGATATATTGAGTCTTTTCTTGTTTCTCTACTCCTCTCTAGCTCAATGAAAGGAAAACATGAGCGGTTTGTGAAAATGGGCACAAATTGCACTCTTGGTCCCTTAAAAAAGGGCACAGCAGGAATGTGTACATGTTCTTAAAAATGTGCACATTTTTCTGTCAGTGTTCCTATGTGGCACATTGAGTGGAGGTTCAAGTTTTTTTTAACCCTTAACATCATGAACATACACATGTTCCTGCAATTGTGCATTTCTGTTGACCCCCTTGCCACTTTTTCGTCCACTAACTTTGTGCACACACCCTTATAGGCCAAGAGAAAATTCTAATGAGGATGCCTAGTGGAGATGTCAAAGATCTCTATGAGTTTTTATACACAACATACTTAAAGCAAAACCTTTATTTAATGAGTCAATGGATATTTCCACCATAGTTATTGACCCATTATGAGACACTGCGAATGACCCCATCAAGCATGAGGTCCAAATAGGTTGAAACTTTAGAAAGGTTATACCTTTCTCAAGATCTAGAATTGGAGGAATTAGTTGCTAACATTGGTTATTTATCTGGGTTATTTTGTTGCAATTATTTTCAATTGTATATAAGATTCAGGGATGTGACAATGTTGATATTCATTATTCTCTTATTGGCATTGTTGCATCTTGTTGACATTGTGAATTATTGTTCTTGGAACAAGCTTCCATTTGTGTTTCTATGAAAATTTGTTGTGAACTTTGAGATCATAGTTTCATAGCTTGATGTGTTTACTCTAGGGGTTATTGGTTATCTGCACCATACCATCATTCAAAATAACCTTATTTGTTTGATCAGGACTCTATAATGGATTGACCAGGTAAAGACAATCAATTACATGAATCATGATCCATGTTCTTCTAATTGGTATTGTGTTAGAACACAAGCAATGGATATTTCATATTGGAGAGGAATCAAATATGAGAGGGATGGTTTCCTTGATACTCTCCCCTTTTCTATCAAGCATGTTTTTTGTGAATATGATCTTTTGACATTTTCTCTTATAAACATATTGCTAAAGAGTTGGATTTCATTTGTATGTGAATGTTTTAAGGGTGAAACCTACTAGAAAGAGTCTATGCATGATTGAGTGGCTATATTCCTTAGTACATAAACTAATTAAATGTTGAATTAGATGATAATCATAATCAGAGAAATATGAAATGAATTAAATAGGAAAATTAGCATCTGATAGGGTGATTATACGTATCCCCTAAATTGTCAACCTTCTAGTTGAAAGAAGAGAAAATGAGTGTCGAAAAACAATTTGTATCTTGATGATAACCTAACACTCATAGTATTAATGATCCATCCCAAGTTGACAAACTTAACCAAGAGGATCCAAATAGTAGATGGATGTTTTGATGATATTTAATATATATATATAAGTTGGTATTCATTGTTATTTATTTAGTCTAGTGAAATTGATTTTGTTGATGAATCATGGTAATGTTTTTGAAATGATTATTATATTCATGATGTTAACATATGGTTTCATTTTGATGAAATATATATATCTTTGATAAAGTTGTGTTGATGTTGTAATATTGTGACGGTATGTCATGATGTGGTGGCATGTGGTACTTACATGCAGTTTTTATTATGAGATGTAGGAGGATGTGGTATCTTACTATCCAAGATGTTGTGATAACAATGATACTCTATTCTCACAATGACATGCTAGAGTTAGAATGCGGATTGTTTCTTTGAAATGTTGATATAATGACTAATTCAATGATTGCATGTAGTGATGTGGTGATTTTCAAGTTATTTACAATCAATTGTATTTTATTAATCAAATCTACCACCATTTAGCTAGGGGTAACCATTCAACCCACCGATTTTTCGTCTCAGATGAAAAATGCCTCAAATATGTTTCCAAACACTTGTTGACAACTTAAGTCTGGCCATCCGTTTGGGGGTGATGGGTTGTGCTAATAAATAATTGGGTGCCATGTAGATTGAACAATTCTTGCCAAAATTTACTGGTGAAAGTGGGGTCTCTATCAGAGACAATAGAATTAGGCTCTCGATGAAGATTGAAGATATTATAAATGAATATTTGAGCCATTGTGGCAGTTCAAAATGGGTGTTTACAAGGAAAAAAATGAGAATATTTGGAGAGAGGATCTATGACCACCATGATGACTGAATTATTGCTCAATTTAGGTAATCCCACAATGAAATACATAGAAATATCTCACCAAAAAGTAGGGGGAATCGGAAGCGGTTGGAGTGTGACAGGAGCTTTGATAGTTTCTCCATTATTTTGTTGATCGACCTCACATTCATCCACAAAGGTGCAGACATCATGTTTCATACCATCCTAGGAAAAAGAACATTTGAACCATTCATAGGTTTTGGTAAACCTTGAATGCTCAGCTGTGGGTGAGGCATGTATTTCAGAAAGTACTATAGATTTAAGTTTTGATTGTTTGCATAAATACAAATGACCTTTGTAGATAAGATCTTCATTGTTCCAAGAGTACCCTAGAAAAAGTGAAGAATTATGTGGCAATTGGTGGAGCATGCGATAAATTTTTGGGTCTTGCATCCATTCCTAACGAACAACTTGGAGCCAATCTAATACAATGAACGAGAGGGAGAAAAGGGACCCGTCTTCTTCATATTTTCAGGAAAGAGCATCGACCACAATATTTTCCTTTCCCTTCTTGTAAAATATCTCATAACGATAGCCAAATATCTTGTTCACCCATTTTTGTTGCATCAGGAATAAAATTCATTGTTCCAGGAAATACTTGAGACTTTGATGATCAATTTTTATTTGGAATCGTTGACCCAATAAATAATGATGTCAGAGATCCATTTCATTCACAAAATCTAACATTTCCTTTCCATAAATGCATTGGCCCAAATGTTGCTTGGAAATATGTTTTCTAGTGAAGGGAAAAGGCCTACCATCTTGCATGAGGACGGCTCCAGTTTCTTTCCTGAAAGCATCACATTCCAATACGAATGTCTTTGTGAAGTCTGGAAGTGCTAGGATAGGGGTTGAGCACATAACATATTTCAAGGCTTGGAAGACATGATCCGCAACTGAATTCCAAGTGAAAGCATTATTTTTAATGAGATAAGTGAGAGGAGCTGCAATTTTTCCATAATTCTGAACAAACTTCCTATAATAACCCATTAAACCCAAAAAACACGCAAGCTCTTAATAATTTTAGGGTGAGGTGAATACTGCATAGATTTAGATTTCTTAGGATCCACTCAGACACCATCCTTGTCAATAATATGACCCAGGTATTCCACTTCTGAGGCACCAAATAAAGATTTAGATTGTTTGAGGAAAATTTGGTGCTTAGAGAGTAAATTGAGAACTTGATTCACATTGGAGAGATGGGATGGCCAAGGTTTACAATAGATGAGAATATCATCAAAGAAAACTAAGAAAAACTGAAGGAGAAAAGGATGGAAGACACGATTCATAGGACTTTGGAAAGTCGAAGGAGCATTCCACAATCAAAAAGGAATTACCAAGAATTCATAATGACCCTCATGAGTGAAAAATGCAGTTTTAGGAATGTATTCATCTTTCATATGGATATGGTGGTATCCAGAACGTAGATCCAGTTTGGTGAAGTACTGAGCACCACTCAATTCATCCAAGAGGTCATAAATTATAGGAATGGGGAATTTTTCTTTGATTGTGAGTTTGTTGAGGGTAGGGAAATCAGGACACATGTGCCAAGTACCTTCTTTATTGAGTACCATGACCACATGGGAAGAATAGGGGCTAGTACTGGGAAGGATACCAATAGATTCTAGTAATTCATGAAACATTATCTCAATTTCATTCTTCTAGGAAAAGGTATGAACATAAGGCCGAACATTGGGAGGAAGAATGCATGTAATGAGAGGGATGGAATGATCATGGAATCCATGGGAAGCAGGGAGTTGTTTGGAAGTGGTAAAAATAAATTGGTGGCAGAAAATGGTAGATTGGAGGTCAGGATGCATAGAAGGTGTGTCGAAGGCATGAATGGAGTGAAGTTGGGCTATAATTCCTGAATGAACTTTTCTGAGGATATTTTCCATGCGATGGGAACTGATTATCTTAGGGGAGCATTTTGTGATGCCTTCGAACTTATACTTTTGTCCCTCCTCTTGGAATTGCATGGTTAAGTCCTTAAAATCCATGAGAATGGGGCCTAGAGTGTGTAACCATTTGACACCAAGAAAAATTTCACAACCACTCATGTCTATAGAAAACATATGGGATTTCAGGTGATACTGACCAATTTGGAGTCACACATTTTCACATATTCCCCCACATTTCATGGAACCTCCATTGGAAATCATGATTTGAAAATTATTTATGGCATGGGTGTAACGATTGAATTCTTGGGAAATGCAGTGATGAATAAAATTATGGGTGCTACCACTGTCCACAAGGATGATGAATTTCCTATTTTTTATGTAACCAATTAATTTGAGAGTCTGGGGAGCAGAGAAGCCAGTGAGGGCATTAAGTGAAATCATCGAGTCAATGTCTGGTGGATCAGAGGGTGGGGCTAGATAAGATGGTAGTGGTAGTTCCTCCACAAGTGGAACAAAAACACATTCTTTAGAAATATCCCTAGTCTCGTCCATTAAAAAATTATGTTCCTTACACGTTTTCCTTGATAAATATTTTTCATCACAATTATAACAAAGTCCCTTGAGTTGACATTCATCCATTTCATCCCTGGTTAATTTATGGATCTTGAGGGGAGTTGCAAGAGGGGAATAATTAGTGGGCTTAGGGAGAGGAGGAAAGGAGGGTTTGTGGGTCTGAGAGGATACAATCTGTTGTGCTTCCTTGGCTCATTGGGTAGCTTCCAACCAAGTCTAGGGGCATTCCATGAGAACATGGGAACGAATTTCATCTTTGAGGCCACTGATAAAGCATTCAGTAAAGAAATAATCTAACATGCACTCTGTTCTGAAATCCAAGTGCCCAAATGTGGCAATAAATTATTCCACGGTCCCATACATTTTTAACTTGGTCAAACGACCTAAATGGTGGGTGTTAGAGTCAAAGCGGTTATAAAGTTCGGCCACAAAATGTGTCTAAGAAGCATACCCTTAGCATGCCTTTTTTCTCCATTGCCACCATTTCCATCACTTTAGATCCATATGTAGGACACCATAACGAAGGTTGGATAAATCATCAGTAATTCCATGCAATGAGAAATAATGTTCCATTTGGGTGGCCCATCCTGTGGGATCTGATCCATAAAAAAATTCCACCTCAATTCTAGGAGGGCGGAGGTCTTGATAAAAGTGGCTAGTATGATAATCTTAGTAATGGGAAGAGTCATGGTCATCCTGATAAGAGGTTTGTTCAGAAGAGGAAGGGTTCTGGGAATGGCTCATAAAGTGTTCAAAGGTGGATTTGAGGTCTTTGATGTAGGAACATTGTTCCTTGAGGGTCTCAGTAGCTGAATTGATTGAGATAAGGTTGGAATTGATATTCTTGATGTATTCATGGTTTTGGTGGGTGTCAACAATAAAGGTATTGAATTCTTGGGCTCTTTTGGTAGAAATTTGGAAAAATGGCCAGGAAAATGGCATAGGGGAGACAAAAGGGGTTTGGAGGGGTGGGTGGGACCACTGAGAAGAAGTGTGTAAAATGATAGGTACCACTGCGATCAAGGAGAAAAGAGGGATTGTAGTGGCCATATTAATTTAACATCCAGTAATTCCACAACAAGACAATAAATTCTACTAGATTTATGAAAATTCAATAATTCCTTTCTATTTTAACATGTACTCATGTAAATTTAACAACGAATATTAAAATTTTATAACAGAATAAAAAAAAATACATAATTTAAATACCTGGGTCTGATGCTAACCCTCCGTTTGTTTGCTTGTCCTATTGACCTTTGTTGAACTGTGTAAACACTACCCAAACCTTGTTCCACCTTGCCAACTAGGACAACTTCCTAGCTCCAGGATATCATATGGATATCTTGGTCCCCGTGCCCAAAACCTCCAACAAACTGGTGCCTGTACTGAACCTCCCTAACTAAAGAACTCCACTCTCCTCTCTGCAAATCCAAGAGAGCCCTCGAAAATCAATCCCAAATCTCCCGTAAAATGAATCCCCTCCTTCCTAACCTCCTCTGCTCATATCCTCCTTCATCACCCTCTCCCCACATTTACTTCCTTACCTACGCCTAGTTAATGCCCCTTATCATTTCCTTTATTATTTTATCCTTTCTTATTTATTATCTTATCTTATATTTAATGTCCTGTCCCTTCCCGAATATGTAAGCTTTAATTTAACAATATAATTTATTAACCCACTTTAATCCTTTACTTACTTAATTAATGAGTCAATTAATAATTAATTAATCCTTGACAATCATGAACAACTAATTAATAATAATTAATTAGTTAAGGTTATTTAAGAATTAATTATTGTTTAGATAACTTTTAGGATAGTTAGATTATTAAATTAATTATAATTAATAATCCTATACATCTATTTAAGCAGGGTCGTTACATACACCCACCCTTCAGGAAATTTTGTCTCGAAGTTAAGGTATCTTATGGTACAAAGGAAAAGAAACATGGTTCACACATTCATAACAAGTAACCGACATTATCAGTAAGTAAGTCAAGAAAACTCATGCATACTAGTGTATATGTACAAGAAATGCATGTGTAGCTAGTACATGCAAGTCTCGTGCATGTACTAATAATCAAAACTACCATCCTTTAGTAATTTATGTATGCATCCAATCCAATCAGCAAGACTAGTCTTTTATAAAAGACAACAACCAATCAATTGTTTGAGAAATTCTTTAATTACAATTATCTGGTTCAACAATTTTATTTTAGACAACTGTGGTTTAGTTACTAAGTTATGAATATTCATATATACACATTTCTCTTTTTTTTTTTCTTTTTGAATGGAAAACATTAAATTCCACCACCAAACAAATATCCATACTCTCTCAACTATTACTACTCATCCTTCCTCCCTAACCTACTTCCATCTCCATTCCTATCCTTCCTCTGCTAGATTATCTTGGAGCATCAACTATATTGACCTAACTCCAAATAGAATCCGTAAGAGGAAGTGTCGCTATCTCGACCAAGCTTCCCTAGCAGGCATCTGACAGTCATCATCACATGTCTTGGGGAGCATGAACTAACCCCGTCCTCCCATGACTTCAG